>OOFJ01078404.1:0-10155 GCA_900323375.1 Benthosema glaciale
ATAAGGACAACAGTCATAGCAGAGTATTAGTCTGTTGTCCTTAGGGTTACCATGACCACAGACTAATACTCTGCTATGACTGTTGTCCTTATGGTTACCATGACCACAGACTAATACTCTGCTATGACTGTTGTCCTTATGGGTTACCATGACCACAGACTAATACTCTGCTATGACTGTTGTCCTTATGGGTTACCATGACCACAGACTAATACTCTGCTATGACTGTTGTCCTTATGGGTTACCATGACCACAGACTAATACTCTGCTATGACTGTTGTCCTTAGGGTTACCATGACCACAGACTAATACTCTGCTATGACTTTGACTAGTACATAGTATAGTTTGAGCAGCCTTTGAGTCGCTGTTGTCCTTATGGTTACCATGACCACAGACTAATACTCTGCTATGACTTTGACTAGTACATAGTGTAGTACATGCTTTAGTTGATGTAACATTCCAACATACCAATAGAACCACTGCCTCTGATGTTATGATCAAAGCGAATGAGTCAAGCAACATAAATTCACAGAGAGAGAGAGAGAGAGAGAGAGAGAGAGATAGAGATTGACACTTGAAACTCAATCAAAGCTCAAAGATGTAGGCTTCCAAAGTCATCATGGGATACTGTAAAAGTCACAATACCATAACGCACATGCACGCACGCACGCACGCACACACAGAGAGAAAGACAGATTCACAGCCAAAAGATGCACAGCTAACATGATCTTATTGGATCCCAAGACTCCCAGATGGGGGGGTTGGGTGAGAAAGAGATCAAGTGCAGGGGGGATGGTGTGTGTGTGTGTGTGTGTGTGTGTGTGTGTGTGTGTGTGTGTGTGTGTGTGTGTGTGTGTGTGTGTGCGCGCGCGCACGCATGTGTGTGTGTGTTTAAGTATGAGTGCACAATCTCTGCGCTTCCCTATAGCCCCATCTCCACCCACCACCTCCCCTCCCCAGAAGCAAGCAGGTTCTTTTTCAAGTATACCCCCAACGCACACACACATGCACGCACGCACGCACACACAAACATCTCAGCGCGTGTTTAATCAACCACTATGGTTGCCATGTCAACCACGGCGTGGAATGGGACGAGAATAGGCCGGGCTACTTCAGCACTGTGACCCACTTAGCGTACGTCAACAAATTCACTGGGACAATAGTGAGGCAGACACATTATACAGATTAGCCCCACGGTCCCAGGAACCAACGTTGCACGGGCCAAGGCAGAAACGACTTAGCCTCATTTCTCTCTCTCTTTTTGATACTCCCCCCCCTCTTCCTCCCTTGGAGAGACGGAGCGCTCTGAACCTTTGCGTGTAGCGACTGAGCATGGATGTGTCTTTTGTCTGAGAGCTCACTTAACTCCAGGCGGCCGGAGTGACATGCCACTAATGTAAAGACATGAAGGAGTCTCTCTTTCTTCCACGTAAACCACTTGAACCCTCGCGGCCCGTATTCCGAGGGGCGAAGATAGACCACTACGATGCGTTGCGAGCTTGTAGATCTACTGTTTTTCACAAAGAAATCTTGCGCGCCGCTTTACCCCTCATCCCTGAACTTTGTACTATAGCTATAGTTTACTATTTTGAAAAACATTTTGAAAAAAATGTGTCACTAGTATAGACTCCTGGAGGGCCGCCAGTCATTGAAGTATAGGGTGTAAGTGTACTGTAAGTGGTTAAAGGGCCTTTTTTGACATGTGAGTCCTTTGTTCAAAACCATTTTTTGATATATTTTATTGTTATATACTGTCAGCCTGTCCAAAGTGTCCATAATTCAATTGTTATTGAAGTCTTATCATTTGGGATTGTTACGTGGTCATTTAGATCCATTGTGCCATAGACTAACAGACAACAGATTATCTGTTCAGTTCACCTATCCCTGTTTTATGATTAGATCACGGCTGTGATTCATGCCATATTATATACTCCTTGAATCATCGTTGCATGTTACAACTTACAGCTCACTTCATATCAGGTCAAATTCATTAAATGCTTTGTGATTCTAGGATCAGATCCTTTATGGGCGACAAACCACTGTATAGGCCACTGGATAACAATTAAGACATTATACAGCATACATGAATACATACAATATCCACCTCCTGGGTCCCTGCTACCATTAAGCATAGTCAGAAAGTGCCTCAAAAACAATACTGCACTGAAATGTTTGTTTATTCTGAACTGATCCATTCTAGACACAAGTGAAAATTATGAGTACCAAAACGAAACTGCTAATGGGAAATATACCGGTACTGTATCTACGGAGAGACATCTGGACATAATTCGGTGACTATATTGTACTGCTCTGAGCAGCGCAATACACTGAAGGACTAGATTTGAAAGCTGCATACACACACACACACACACACATGAAGATATAATAACAGTTGTCAGTGGAAAACCCACTCCATCTGAATTTAAAGTATGTTGAAAAGGTTTCGAAGGCCCAAAAGGAACACAAACAACACGATAAGATTCTAATGATCCCCATATGGAAATTAACAACAACGGCAGAGTAATCGGTAAGAGTAGAGAGAGAAGAATAAGATATATATATTTTTTTTAAATGAATAAAATAGACTGACTCATTGTTATATAATATATATTCTGTAAAAAATATAAAGGACCTTGCAGACTGCATGTGTTTTTCAGGAAAAACGGGGGGGAAATGCGCAGCTAAAAATCCGAAAAAGTCAGCAGTGTGCAGCTAGGGACCTTTCACAATCTATCACCAGTGAATGAATGTTGTACAGTACATCCATCCCCGATGAATATGTGACTGGATATATTATGTCCAGACTATTATAGTAAATATGAGACTGATACATGTACGGTGCCAACTGTCAGCCGGCCCCTTTAACAACAGTGGTTGTTTATCAACATATAGGAGAGACTATTACTGTATAATCCAATCCAAGCAGACGCACAGTTTATGGCACAATGGCATTTATGAGGTTCTCAGCATTGGAGAGACCTTTTGTAAAGCGTGATTTATAATATTTATCTCGCCATAAAATGAGGCCTATGGTGGTGTGTAGAGAGACTAGAGAGAGAGAGAGAGACTCCCCTGGAATGTCCTCGTCTGACATTATGTTTTCCAGCACCTGTTACCCCGTGTCCTCAGCCTTCACTCTGGACACTGAGTCATTCTAGTGGGAACAATGAGAAAACCTTCAAAAGTATTGCACTAATATAGCCCGGCAGAAACAATTGGAGGAACTCCCTCAACACCCCAGTAGACTGCATGGGGGGCGAATGAGGATCAGAACAGCTACAGAGGGGTTGTGGTTTTTGTACCCTGACCACGTAGAGTTGTATTTATATTGATGTTGAACTTGTGTGTGTGTAACTGTTGGGTGTACTGGTAACTGTCCTGAAACTCAGCACTTTGGAGCTTGTATGCAGCACTTTTGTTCAGCACTTTATTCTGGTATTCAGCTTTTTATTATTTCATGTGATTTTAGGATTGGAAAGGTCAGACCAGACCACTGTTTTCCCTGATTCTGCTGTATTCACCCTCCCCCCACCACCCCACCCACACTTATGTAGGCCTTTTCGATGGTATTTAATTGTCTCGTACAGTGTATTTATTCTACAGTACCATATATTATTATCTTGGTGCAAGCCCAACAGCACTCTGGGGATAAATACATAAATACTTGAAGTATAATGTGTAGCAGAAGCTAGATCTAAGTCTAAATCCAAAGCGACTTTTCATGAAGGTTACATGTCCATTCTGTGCTCTTTACCTTCCGTGTCACATTTACAACCATGATGTCTCAATGGTTGACTGTTGGACAATACATGCTGCTTTTCTGCACATGGAACTTATGGAATTCTACATTATTTTTAACATGTTGAACATGTTGAATGAGATACATACTGGAATTTGCGGGCACGTCTTTTGCACTTCCAGGGTTAAATGAACCCTGGATTTTAGTGTGTATAATATAAGACGATGTGATAGAGATCATCATGTTATCCCAGCATGCCTTGCTAATACCTTGATGGAACCCTTGAAGCAGAAGGGGGCGGGGCAACATGGCGATGACTTGCAGAGTGGTCTCTTGGCGCAGGAAATGCTAACAGGTGTCTTTTTTCCATTCAGATTGAACAGAGCCGTTGGCGTTACTGGCAGTGTGTAAAGTAACTAAGTACATTTACTCAAGTGGTGGACCAATTGACGACAACTTTTCACGACATTTTATTTTACTGGAGTATTTTCAATTTTCAATAGTTTTACTTCTACTCCACTACATCTCAGAGACAAATGTTGTAGCCTACTTTTTACTCCACTACAATTATTTGAAAACTTTAGTTACTAATTACTTTTTTTTTAAAATTCAGATTATTATTACAAAACATGCATTAACCACAGTTTAGACTGATGTACAAGCTCACAACGCGAGGGTTTTTTATACATTGTGATATATACATTATACATTGATTGTTTCACATTGTGAAACAAGACATTCTGCATAATGAGTAATACTATTACTTTTGGTACTTCAACAATTTGATGCCAATACTTTTGTACTTTTACTCAAGTAAACATTGAATTCCAGACTTTTACTTGTAACAGAGTATTTCTGAATGGCAGAATTGATACTTTTACTTAAGTAAAACATATACTTTTTCCACCACTAGTTGCTGGTGTCATCACAGACCTGGGCAATATGAATTAACCGTTTTAGCATAATCTGTAAGCGTCCCTAATTAGGCAATTCTGCAATGTATTTCCATTATGTTTTTTTATTTATTTACGGAAGTCAAACTTGTGAATAGCACAGGTTAAATGAGAAGCAACGGAGAGAGGAGGATTTTTGTGAATTATGTTTCTTTTCACTGAAAACAACAAACAAACACTGTTTTGATATCTCTATGCTGAAACTTTCATATCATTCAAGAAAACACATCTATTACAACAGAGAATTCAACACATCTCCCAGAACGGCTTCATTATTCCTCAGCCAGCTGGGATGTCTGTGTAAACCGTCAGTCAATGCAGGTTTATATAGCTCAGCTCAGTGTGTGCTACCGCAGGGCGTTGGTTCGAGTCCCGGATGGCTCCTTTGGCTCAGAGTGTGCACACAGCTATTTGGCCAGCCGCTGAAATGAACAGAGCCCACCTGGTGCCTCTGACTCATAATCCTGCATCTACGGCCTCACAGAGGAAGACAGACGGTGCTAGTGCACTCAGTGACATCAGCACCACTTTAGCAAAGCCACTACCTGTCTATTTCCATTACATATGGCTTCTTTCCAGTGATGTCATCATCATTAAACTGACCGTACATTATCACAAGAACAAAGAACTAATACATATTTGTAGTTATTAAGAAAATGCACAAAACAGTAATCGGGAGGAAAGACTATAAGCCCATACAAAAGCCTGCAACAAGCAACGCAAATCATTACAGACTGTCAACATCCCCTATTCTCCGAATACAAAGCTCTGCCATCAACCTGTGCCAAAGTACAACTCAAACCACTTGAAGCTCTCGTTTGTTCCAGCCTTCATCAAGCTGCTGAACTCATAATCTTATAGTGCAATAGTGCAATCTGCAATAAATACACACGCACTTAAGCACATAGTTCACTAATATGTCGTGATGTAACTCTTACATCACATTACAAGTCACAAAAACATAAGCATTTGACACACTTTAATGCCTTAAACGTGAGACTTTTGATAGCACGTATGACGTCAGCAACACGACGGCTTAAGAACAAAACTATTAGAGCTATAAAACTACAAACTAAAAACGTATCAGTGAACTATTAGTGCTTTTAAGAGCTTGTGTATTTATTGCACATTGAACTATTGCACTACCATTTTGAGTCTGTTACATCGTAACAGACTACATACACAGCAGGCACACATAAGGAAGTCACATTGTGGTGGCGATGTCTCATCAGGCGCGGGCGGGCCGCAGGTACCTCAACAATCTCGGAGCCTTTGTGGGCGGCTTATTTGGCGGCTTATTTGTGTCCGTGCCCGTCGTTCTCACCGTGAAGGACCGACTGGCCGACGTGGTGTGGGTAGAGGGAGCCTCCATGCAGCCTTCCCTGAACCCAGAGGGCACACGCGCATCAGACGTGGTGCTTCTAAACCGATGGAGTGTGAGGAACAACAACGAGGTGCAGCGAGGAGACGTCGTGTCTGTCATGTCCCCCGATAACAGGTTTGTGATCGTCAAGAGAGTCATCGCTCTGGAGGGAGACTTCGTCAAGACTCTCGGCTATAAGAACCGCTACGTGAGAGTGCCTGACGGTCACCTCTGGATCGAGGGGGACCACCATGGACACAGCCTGGACAGCAACACCTTTGGCCCGGTGTCTAAAGGACTACTGCGTGGCCGGGCCTCCCACATCATCTGGCCGCCCGACCGTTGGCGGAAGATCGAATCGTCGCTCCCCCCTAACCGCGGACCCCTGCTCAACTGGAGCCTGGATGAAGAGGATTTACTGAGGAGGAGGAGGAGAACACATCCTTAAATTACATATACGTACAGGACCCCCGAGTGGAGAAGGTGTGGGAAGTTGAAGGTTTTCATCAACATTGTCGAGACGGTATCGACAGGAGTTTGCAGTGTTGTAAATGTATTTTCTAATAAACGTTCCTATTCGAAAGGCCGAAAAGAGAAACAGCAGCAGGCACACCAAAAGGCAAATTCAAATCTCAAGGCACACCTGTATTCAGACAATTTACCCCCTAGAGACCTTTTTTCTCTCCCGCAGAGTTTGTGTCAAAGTGTCCTTGAGCAAGACGCTGAACCCCTAATTTCTCCCGATGTGCAGGTTGGTGCCTTGCATGGTTTCCTCCGCCATCGGTGTATGAATGGGTGAATGTAATGCACAATCTCTGTAAAGCACCTTGGATAAAGGGCGCTATATAAATGCACCCTTTACCATTTATCGACAGCAGATAGAACCCTCTAACGTCCACTGGCCTACCACAGCCTGGTTTATGATTTGCAAGCTTGTAGGTTGGCGTGTATAAATTAGAGAATACAATAATATGTGACATTTACAGGCTTTTAAAACTGGCCTGGGCCGCCTGGCTATGGACAAATGAATGGTTTGTGCTGTAGTTGGTATTGCTTAGCTCAATGCCCAGAGTTTTCAGATAAGGGTTATCTCCCACTGCCTGGTCCCATGCAGCGCCTCACTGAGACTGTAATAACAAGAGACCACAATGCAAACATACTGGGAATTTTTGACCCCGGAACTTTCATTAAGTAAATGAGCACAGTCAGATTTTACACTGTTGAACAAAGTACAGGGATATAATGTGAGGGAACAAATTCCCTGGCCTCCTCGCAGCAAAAGCAGAGCCAAAGCTGTGCTCCTGTGCTCCATTCACTGAGCTGAAAGGGATATTGGAGAGACATCCCGGTTACTTTATAGGGTTCACACTGACAGAGTGACAATACCTCGTCTCAGAGAGAGACCTCCCAATTAAAAGCAACCACACTGACCTCAAACCATCGCTGTGGCGTGATCATCGGCCAATCAAATCATAGTGGTTGTGTTCACACAAACAGACAAGGCTGGGCATAGGAGAGGCTATAGTGCCCCCGCTCACTTCACAGTGTGAACTGTGAAGTGAGCAGTGCCTACCCAGGTGTTGAAGTAAGTGATGCAGGTATAGGAGTGGGGCCAAAACGTGAGCAGTTCTAGAACAAATGGTCAGGTCGACAAGTGGCATGTCCACTATGTTTGTGTTGCATGTGACGTCATTATGGAATGTTTGAATGTCAGTGGGTGATATGTGTATGTAACCCATATTCATTACGTCACCGTCGAAACAAACATTGCGGACATACCACTTTTCGACCTGACCGACCACGATACTTGTGCGCTCTGCTTGCGCAAGTAATGATGTCATTATATGGCCATATGGAGATTATGGACCTGGCCCCTTCTGTGCCCATATATGGGCACTTGTGCTGCTATCATCCATCATACATCATCTCGCTCCGGCCAATCCGACTTTACGTCCTCATCTTTGTCGTCAATGTTCGTGTTACGCAATATTTGTGTTTTCACAAACACAAAACATTGTCCATCCGTTGTCAGTGGCGTTTAATGTTTGTGTTAGGACAAAGTCTGTGTTTTACAATACACGCACACACCAAAAGCGGGACATAGGAGAGGATATCGCCCCTCCGGAAGCCTGAACTAACACCTAAGATGAGCAAAGAAGCGACAGGAAATCTCAAAGCTTGTGAAGAATCATGGCTTTTGTCAAGATATCTCATGAGTAACTTTCCTTTTGGAGATTATTTTACTAAAGTTAACATACGTATAGCGGACGATCAGTGATCTTTCTCCCTTCATGTTGAAACCTCTAGAGAGGGAACCTGTGTCCCGCACACTTCTACAATGTGTTCTCTGACCACAGAACCTCTGAGCAGAAAGTCCAGCCTTCACCATCTACTCCTAACTGCTCTTCCATCAGCAGATTAACAAATAAATCTGCCGAATTATCACCTCGTATGATCTAATGGCACTAAAGCGACTCTAGATCTACTGATGGCATTAATGGGTCACCCGCGGGGCGAGTGAAGCGTACAGAGGCCCGCTGCAAGTCAAGGATGTTTCTCATCACAAAGTGCTGTGTGTAGTGTAGAGGAAAGGACACACAGTGACATGGGTTTAAAACACGTTTTCTCAACCTTTCTCATTTTAATGTTTTATATCCGTTTGATATGCATCAAATAACACCCATCTGATGCGATTTTGGGAAACTGTGGTTTAAAACATGGAAGTTATTAAACATGTTTAACATATGAGGCCAGGCCAGGCTAGAGGCTGTAATTATATTATGATTCAATTTCCAAAGATTTTATTTGAATACGTGTATGTAAAGTTAAATGTTGGTGTCCACCAAACTGCTAATGCAGGGCATAGCTGATGCAAGTACTACTACTGTACTAGTAGTAAGTAATACTGATTAATATATTCTTAGAAAGTAATAAAGTGCTGTCTAAATCTTAGCTTAAGTGTGCAAAAAGAGCATCAGCGTCAGATATTGGTGTAGTCTAGACAAGTGCATTACTATTATACATGTTCTCAAATTGGGCTTGGGGGCACAGGTTTTCATCATTTGTAGACAAAGCCTGAGCTGTTCATTATTTCATAAGGCTTGTCACAATGTAGTGTGGTTAAAATGTGTTGCACTTAACAAATCCTTGTTTTCCGGTGAAATACCGATGCGGTTCATCATCCTCATCCTCATCCTCATCCTCATGGTGCCGACTCACCGCAAGAAGTCCATTAATGAACACACCATTAATCCACCGCTCCGAGCCAGCTGCGATGGCTGCATATTTTATGAACAGCTAACAAAATCTCCTCCAGATATGACAGGAGACAAGATTTGCCAGAGAGCCATATTTGGGCCAGAGGGGAGCACTGGAGATCACAGCCAGGGAATGAGTGCCAGACTAAGTAATTATGGATGTTGATTTTAACAAGCCAATGCTTAATTTATACACCCCATCGTACAGCGGTGTCACGCGCAAAAAAAATCTACAATCTACAAGCTCACAACGAGCAGCTATTTTCAACGTGCAACACAAACATATGAAGTATAAATCAAGCTTTAAATGAGAGGATGCGCTGCGCTGTAGAGATGCATGTGCAGCTTGTGTGATAGCCTCTTTCAGTTGGCTGAGCATCATAACCTCGACTGACTAAATCTAGTGGCTGAATGGGAGAAGGGGGGTTGTGAGAACACACCTAGTAATGGCGACTGAGAGCTATTCAGTCAGAATCTCCTGTCAGGGGTTTCAGCAGCAGGTGCTGAATGTTCCACAGGTACAAGACAGCATGCCGATTGGAATGATGTCGTTGTCAATAGCTACAGTCACAAGAACTGAGACGACTACATCATTGTCCATTGGTTATGCACCTATACAGTATACTGTAGGGGCATACACACACACACACTCACTCACTCACTCACTCACACAAACACACACACACACACACACACACACACACACACACACACACACACACACACACACACACACACACACACACACACACACACACACACACACACACACACACACACACACACACACTCTGTCTCCTTAGGGTTACCATGACCACAGACTAATACTCTGCTATGACTGTT
>OOFJ01078405.1:0-13431 GCA_900323375.1 Benthosema glaciale
CTCACCAATATAAACACCTCGTGTTATTAGAAAGCCTTCTTACCGTGGAGGACGCACTCTGAGCCCCCCACCACACGTGTAAAATGCACTTTTTGGGCAAAACGAGATTGTTTTTCACCGGAGGAAAAATATTGTCTATGGAGGTTTTCTCGGGGCAATATCGCTAGAGGGCGCAAATCATGTTGGATTTTCCGGTGAAAAACAATCGCGGTTTGCCCAAAAAGTGCATTTTACACGTGTGGTGGGGGGCTCAGAGTGCTTCCACCACGGTAAGAAGGCTTTCTAATAACACAAGAGGTGTTTATATTTGTGAGTAGGTAAACCGATCGTGAGATATCCACTACAGAAGTGGGGCTGGCCGGGCTTGAGGTCCGATTTAATATGGGACTGTCACATAGCTCTACTGCAGGGCAGAATCATAGAAGTAGTGGAGCTATGGACCAGAGCTAATACAATATTATATGGTAGAGGTAGATGAAATATATACGCATTTTCACTAAAGGTATAACATTAAAGAACATACAGTATATATTAAAATTCCAGCTCTATTCAGTTGAAATCTTTGTATAGTGTAGCAATGTTGTTTCTACCCTTTTAAAAGGTGGATTTTTATTTTTTTTATTTTTGAACACCTTGCAATTTGCACAAAGACACATGCACAGTCCCAAAGTGTGGGTTGGTAGCAGTAGGCCAGTCCTAGAGCCTCTAGTTGGTAGCAGTAATTCAGTGCTAGAGGGTCTGGTTGGGAGCAGTAGTTCAGTGCTAGAGGGTCTGGTTGGGAGCAGTAGTTCAGTGCTAGAGGGTCTGGTTGGGAGCAGTAGTTCAGTGCTAGAGGGTCTGGTTGGGAGCAGTAGTTCAGTGCTAGAGGGTCTGGTTGGGAGCAGTAGTTCAGTGCTAGAGGGTCTGGTTGGGAGCAGTAGTTCAGTGCTAGAGGGTCTGGTTGGGAGCAGTAGTTCAGTGCTAGAGGGTCAGGTTAGGAGCAGTAGTTCAGTGCTAGAAGGTCTGGTTGGGAGCAGTAGTTCAGTGCTAGAGGGTCTGGTTGGGAGCAGTAGTTCAGTGCTAGAGGGTCTGGTTGGGAGCAGTAGTTCAGTGCCAGAGCGTCTGGTTGGTAGCAGTAGTTCAGGCAGCAGTGGAGCGGGCGGTCCATTTGTCTTTCCTCCAGGCTCGGTAGAGCTTGATGCTGAGACTAGGAAGATCGTACAGCTCCTCCATGTTGAAGCGTTTTTGGAAGCACCCCACAAAGCTGTTCTCCTTGTCGAGACGGAAGCGCATTGCCCACAGGATCTGTGTGTCGTCCTGGCACAGGTAGTCAAAGGTGTCCATCAGCTCGTCTAGGTAAGGGTGCCCATAGACCACATCGGCTGCCAGGATGTAGTCAAAACAATGGGTGGCACTTGGGAATCTCTGCTCCACTTGCTGGCCCCAGGTAAGCTCTGTGACCTGAACATAGGTTTGTTAAGTGCAAAATTGTAGTGCTTCACATTTGTTTTAACCACTTTCAACCTGACATCTTTATTCTTTACTTGGGCATGTCATAACAATGTTATGACATAGCGTCTGTGTTTCCCACTTGAAGCAAGTAGGCTAAGTAGACTATATGAAGATGAGGTCATATTTTGGCATAGAATCCATATCAGTAATATATCTATATGGTAATTATCTCACACCATGTGAATTATTCACACCAGTAGAGCGTTAATCACATATAATCATACCCAGTTTCATTTCAGCAGGGGATCAGTGGGGCACTGCATGCTGTTCTTTCCACAGTTTTCTATCACTCTACTACTGTTCTGTTTACACACACACACACACAGTCACACACTCTTACATTTATAAACCTACCAATGGAATGTACTTGCATCGCCCTCTAGTGTTCCGGTCCACATTGTACTGGAGGTTCCCCAACACTTCTGGTATGTCCGTGGAGGTTACCTTGGCATCTGACAAGTAGTAGTACAGTTAAGGACAGGCAAGGAGAGAGAAAGACACTACAAGAAAGAAAGCATTAGAATGCTTGCTATAAACAACGGTTATTGTTACTATTTTCCATACCTAGCAGACTGGATACTATGGTGACCAACCCAGTTCCAGCTCCTAATTCAATAACATTTCTGTCAGCCAGGTTGTATTTGTCACGGTTGGTATCGAGGAAATGACACAGCACCGCAGCCTGTTGTGGGATATTAGAATTCAGTTGAATTAATTGAAAGGTGAATTACTATAAAGATGACAATACTACTATGGTTGTATGATAGTGTGTGTATAGGTGGCCTTATTTTTACCGAGGGCCAGAGCACACATCCATAGAGGTCTGTAGACTCTTTGATGCGGATCTCCAGGTTAGCAAAGGTGAAGCCTTCCCAGGCCTCTCTGAGAATGAGAGTGGGGCGTGACTGCCGTGACGTGATAGCTTTGACAAGGTCTGCATCCACAGCAACACCTGCAATGGTGACCAGAGGCATGGATAGAATCATTAATTAGTTGGCTACATACTTTGAATGAACATAATAGAAACTCATTTAGGTTTACCTAACCCATCTCTCATGCTGTAGTGTAGCCGTTAGCCCCTCCTATGCCCAGCTTTGTGTCTGTGTGTACCCCACATAGCGATGATTTGATTGGCTGAGGGCTTAAAAACTGAGGACAAAGCCCCTCCCCAAACTGCTACGGCCCAATCACAGCTAAGCATAACATGTGACAGACAAACCTCTCCACCAATAGTTTTCCTATTATGATAAAACATAGTTCTAAAAAGTAAATGTCACTCACATATTTTTCCAGTGCATATGGCAGGCCTTGTTGACAGATTTGGAAGGTTTGGTTCCAAAAATGAACCAGTATTTAATGTGCACAATCCATGATATTTACATTGAAATGAATGAGCCTGGCTGGAAAGTGTCCAAGTGGGAGAGGCCGGGTCTTTTCTAAAGGTGAATTGGCCAGAGTGTGATGATGATAAGAGCACCCCTCATGTATTTATTTTTAACATAGGACATACAACATCAGCTATTTAACACTAGCAGAGAGATACTGTACAGGAAGATATGGGGAGCACCCACGAGGGACCATCCAAAGGCAAGTAGATTTAGGGTGAAAAAAAGAAAGAAAAAAGTCTAATGTTTAAAAGATCAGACACCACCATAAATGAAGGCAGTTTACTCTAATTTGAAAGTGCCACACAGCAAAACAAATGTTGCATTTGCCTGTTATCACCCACTCTTGTGAAACACTCACTGTTTTCCCCGTTCCCAGAGTCCTCCATGGCCGATGGCAGCTGGGTATCCATGTCTGACAGGGTCCAAGGAGCAGAGCATTAACAGTACACACCAGTATGAGTTACAGAATATTTTTAGCATATTGCCGCTCTTGGTTTATAGTACCAGAAAAAGGCCCTTGGAAACGGGACAAACTGGGTCTCCAGTGTCTTGGTAAGAGGCAAGAGCTAAGCCCCCCCCACCACCTCCAAAACAAACACAGTCACCTGTAGTTATATCATCATATTCCACTTACCCCATGTAACATACAGTGTTTATCTCTGTGTATCGCTCTCTTGCTCTGAGCATGCTGCGTGCTGAGCACGCGTGCGCCGCTCAGGCTGACAGACAGCAACAGCTGCACATTCAACAGATTCAACTGGGGCGTGACATGGAACAATACTATTGAATAATGTTGCTCATTCTGCATATGCAGAATGACAATACAGACTTAGAAATCAGACAGATACCAGCTGGCATAATGAGAGCAGTGGTATTTATTCACATTTGCTCATGACATGGAGTGTTTGTGTCTATGTGGTGTTGGTGGTGTGGGTGGTTAGAGACTTAGAGAGATGTTAAAAGTGGTGACAGAAGGTGACAATTATGAAAATGACATTGTGTGAAGTGAGAGGGCACCAGATTTTTGGGGGAATGAAATAAATGTATACAGGATGTATTTATAATATCAGCCAGATGATGTCTTACATTGCCTTTTACTGCCCTAAACAAATATTAAAGTCCATAGACTTGGCTGGCGACAGGGAATTCATAACCATAGGCTCTAAACAAACATTAAAATTCCATAGACTTGGCTGGCCTAAGATGTAATTTTGGAAAGCCATGCATTGGTAGGGCTAGCGCTTCTCAAAAAAACAAAACAATGAAAGGGATGTTGAGTCACACAAGTGAACACAAGTGATCTGGTCTGGACACACCAATCGTACAAAAATAGAAATTCATCAACCAATTAACCAATTAAGAATGCATCACTGGTAATCATCCAATGTTCCAATGCTGATCCAAGACCCGATGAACATAGTTTTTCACAGTTTCTTTACCCGGCCTTTGCCCCTCCCCCTGGCACGTGTCCCACCGCGACCTCGCCATTTGTTCTCAAACACGGATCGTGCAGTCACCATGGGAATGTCACCGCCCCCATCGCTATCCTCAGAGGAGCCGCTGCTGCTTTGCACTGTTACCTTTGGCGGGCTCTTGGGTTCAATGGGTTGAGGTATGTGCGTGTGATTTATGGAGGGGGACTCCATGTCATCGCTGCCACTGGTCACAGGTTTTAGAGAACCAAGAGGAGATTCTGCATTGACCGGTGGTGCATACCCCAAGAACCCTCCTCCCATCACAGACCCTGTATCTGGCTCCTTTTCCCCTCCCAGCTTCTTTTTATGCTCCACTGACTTCCCTTTCTTCAACCTTGATGGGGAGATTATCTCTTCCTCATCGCCTTTTCCATCCCCTTCCTCCTCTCCGTCCGTCCCTCCTCCCTCTCTCTCCTTTCGCTTCAAGCAGGTGACTGCACGGCGAAGACGCTGGCTGCGGATGGCCTGTCTTTCCTGCTGCTCCATGCGGAAGAACGAGTCAATCCTCAACTGAGTCTGCAGACAAACAGTAGAAAGAATGTTAGTTAGAACCTTTTTCAACATTACACAGTAAAACAGGACACTGTGAAAAGGGACACAGTAGTGACTGATGTAATCATCCAGATAAAATCATCGGGGCAGCCCCCATAGCCTGTGAGTAGATTTAAGGTAGCTTTAAGATTGGATATTTGAACCCCCACACTACAGGATAATCTGGTCAGATAATCACTTCCCATCAGCCACAATAATTATAATAATAACGATAAATGTGCATGCAGAAGTTCACAGAAATTGCACGCTGTCATGATTTGATTTGAGGCATTTTGTTCAAAACGGAGCACTCCTGCAAACCTTTGAAGTAACAATAAAAAACCTTTGAAGTAGCAATAAAAAATCTTAAATATCCATTTTGTTTAATGGCTATATAGATAATGTGTACCGATTTGCGTAATGTTTGGACAAAATCTGTAGGTGTCATGGTGAGGTCTTGGCAGATATCCTGTCAGTTTAGCGAAAATCTCTCCACAGGCCCATGTGAATATTTGGGGCAGAGGTTCTGCTGTGCCATCCACGTGTCTGTGCGAGTGTCTCTGCGATCAAGCCAACGGTGCCGGAGATTAGCTCATCACAGACGGACACACGGACGGACAGGGTGCAAAACATAGTCTCTTCTGCCCAGTGGAGACAATAAGCGTGATAATGTACAGGGAGATTGTCATCTTAACAGGTTGAGCTGACATGTCTTTCTCTTCCACGTACCTGGTGAACATTGAGCTGTTTAAGTACAGGCTGAAGTGTCTCCTCTGCCTTCCTACTGCTCCACCCAAAACGACTTTGACAGAATGTAAAAATGGTTAAGGAAATAAACTTCATGCACACACATGCATAAATACATACATAGTGGAATCCAATACCCCACCCCTCCTTTCTCGGTAAATACCTTACTACAGTGTTATTCCAATATTTATTGTATGCGTTATTGCGACCCACTGTAGGTCGCCGTTTACTATGAAATACATCAGTCACGCCTTGTGACTCCATATATGGCCAATAGTAGAATTAATTCCATATGTTGATCTAACCTCATCTGACCTCATCAAACCCTGTACACTCAAGACACTGCCCCCGCTGCCACCCTTAGATCGGCATATATGGAGCTGATCTGTTCTGACATTCCATATGTTGATCTGACCTCATCAAACCCTCTACACTCAAGACACATTCCATATATGGCCAGCCCAGTACAGAATTCATTCCATATGTTGATCTGATTCCCCATGCCAAAGCGCCTGTGCTCCCCCAGCAGATTGCTGTCATCCAGGTGAATGTGTGCTTGTGCACACTGCACACTGCTTCTTGTGCGTCTTACTGGTATCTCTGCTGTCAGGCAGAAACCAGCTAACTCCAAAATGACAGTTTGAGGGTTTAATTGAGTTAGACGTTTTTGTCAGAAGCACAAGGGCACAGGGCACTTTTTAACCAACACACAGATGTCGTAAAACGTGTTTCAATAGCATTGATTTATAGAAAGAAACCTAAAACCTGAAAAATCGAGTTTGCTGGTTTCTGAAGGTCAGCACCAACATGTATTAATTATGAATAGAGTACAATAGACCATAATAATACAAATAAAGGATATTCTTTTATAAGGTGGAGGTCAGGGCATCCCCAGCTAAAGGAGCCATTCGACTGTTCGACAGCTGGATGCAGGTAGGCCTGTGCTACAACAGGGTTGGGAAAGCCAGGCTGCAGTTTCAAGGCCCGCAGTTTTTTCTTAACCTTGGAGTCCCGTGGGTCAGATACCAAACGCTTGTTCTTCTGGGCTTCTGACCACCATTCACTGGAAGGCAGAAAGAGCAAACAGGCAAATCCCTTTAAAATACTGTATACACAAAACACTAATATACCATTGGCAATCATTGTTCCATTACAGCACACAGTCACATGCACGCACACTCACATACCTAAATTGCGTTAGTGGTTCCATGCTTGGCCCAGGGAATTCGTTGAGGACCTCCATACCAGTGACATAGCCCACTCCTGGGATTCCTTCTGTGTAGTCGCTCCCCAGCAGGTAGGCCAGGTTGATGAGCTTGCTCCTGTCCAGACCTGGGGAGGGGGGGGGGGCAAAGGGGAAGGGGGGGATGCAGTGAGAAACTGTGACTTTAGCTTACGGTCTGGGACCCTCAGGGTTCCTTGAGTGAGTTATTTACTGACAGCTGTGTGAATGAATCATTTGAGAACTCTGAGCACTCAAGACTTGAAAAGTTAAAGCCTTGAGTATTCAGTGTTCCAGGTAGCCTGCTGTGCTCCTTGACTGCTTGTCAGTCATTACTGACTTCAACACCTGTCCCTGTAATGGTATGTGTCATAAACATCCCAGATTAGCACCCTGCAGTGGTGTTGATCCGAGGTGTTAAACTTCAACGAGAAACATTAGACCGAGTCTGAACTTGGCATAATATTTGAATATGTAATCAGATATGTAGATCTGAATTCATAAGGAGTGGCACAGACATAGTGATTAGTGAATTGGTGACAGCACTGACCCAGCTGGTTTTGGAGGTCAATGTACTGGTAGTGCTCGACCAATTTGTTCTGACTGAAGAAGTTCTTGTAGACGTGTCTCCCTCCGAACAGCCAGACATCAGAGTCGTCTGTGATGGTCCCATGGGTGTGGTCAGAGCGGTCCAGTGCCGCACACTGAGCTTCAGCCTCCATGGGAGCCACCACATAGGGAACACCAAACAACCTCAGCAGCTCCTTTTGTGAAGGCAGAAAACATATTCACGTGGCTGCCTGTTACACATTGCACGCATTGTGAGCTTGTATTTGTCTGGTTTGTATACACATTTTTAACCAATGAAAAGTATTAACAAGAGTTTGAGACTAAATAATTACTACATTGGATCCATTGGAAAAGAGTTTTTTTTTTAATGAAAACTAACAGTTTTGAACATGAAGTTTCCATCCGACAGTGATGATATACAATATCACATATAACATAACAAACCTAGAGACGCTCTAGGTTTGTCTCACACACCTGTACACTGATGTTGTGCATGTGTCTATAGGGTTAGCATTTCATTACGTGATGTTGTGCATGTGTCTACAGGGTTAGCATTTCATTACGTGATGTTGTGCATGTGTCTATAGGGTTAACATTTCCTCACCTGGCTCTCCAGGCACATCTGTCCAGTGACTGTGGCAGCCATCCTCTCCTGTTGCTGTTTCTGTTCCTTCAGGCTGCTCTGCTGGACCTGCAGAGAGCTCTCCAGTGCCTCCAGCTCCTCCTGCAAGAGGACACGGGTACTGCATCACCACACACCGGAGATTACAACTATTATAAATGATGCAGAAGACCCAACATGTTCAAACTCTTCTTCAACCATCATCTATAGATTTCTTTACAATATGACACTTCGGTGCTTTGTGAAATCAAGATCTCAGTAACATTATGGGCAAATTTTTTCTTCTTTTCTGATCAGCATCCTGCAGACAAGAAGGTGTGTCTATGTCTATTTGACATGGTGTCATGCATACAATGTTATTTTTCACTTGTATACGAGGGCTCCACATTTATGCATTGTCTTGGATTTTCATACAGAGCCAGACTGATAAATCTGTCATTATCTGACTTTTTGACATTGGTATCGGCAGTTATGCAGCCGACGTGTCCTGATTTTAACCACTTTCAACCTAGCGTCTCTATTTTGGGCATGTTATCATAGGCTAATATTTTCCAGAATGTTTGCATTGTGATGCATTGTGACCTTGTAGATGAGCAATTCTTTATTTTATATGTTGAATGGTGCTTTGGTGGTTCAATAAAATAAAGTACATTTTAAGTTAAATGTTCTCAAAAAGATACTTTAATCTAAGTTTTTTCTGACTGAATAGATCATTTGACAAAATATCGGTCAAAACATTGGTAATCCGTGGTCTTGGACTCTCCAAAACGTCATCAGAACCCCACATCTGGCATCGGTTGGGATCTGATTTCATACTTACAGCATCAATGTGTTCCCATTCATTGGCGACAGGTGTGGGGCTGTCCTCCTTCACCTCTTCCTGACAGTTCTCCTCTTCATCACCAGCCTCCAAATCATCCGCTGTGCTACTGAGAGATTCCTCCTCTTCCCCCTCATGGACATCCACTGGAGGTCCTTCATCCTGGACGTGGGAGTCACCTGCATCCTTCTCTGTTAATTCCTCCCCATCGGACACCTCCATGAAGCTTTCTGGCAGAGCAGATGATCATAAAACCACAACACTTCACTAATTTGATCAAGGAAATTAAAATTTCAAATCAAAAAGGATACAAATCATAAAAATCATGATTAAACAGAAAGCATATAAAATCCTGGATTCTGTCGTATGACAGCGATCCAGAAGGACACACCTTCTGAATCGCTCCCCTCGTCTTCATTCCTGTTAAGTGATGGTAAAGAATGTGCATTCAGAGGCTCCTGCAGCAGTCGAGGAGAGAGCAGCATGGACATGTCCTTTTGATTTGAGGCAACTCTCTGGGACTGACCTGAACAGTCCTTTTGATAATGTCCCATGTCCTCTCCTGTCCATTCGCATTCCAATAGTCCTCTTTCTTTGTGTTCCTTCCCGTCTTCCTCTCCTCCACTCCCCACATGGATCAATGTCTTTCGCTTTGTCTGATCTTCTAACTCCATCGATGCTTCTCTCTCATTCTGACGTTCTTCTATGTTAGGGTGTCCATCACTATGCGTTAGAACTGCAACACTAAGTGCTCTATTCCGCTGTCCAATTGCCTCCTCCAACTCGTCTTCAGAACTACTGTCTAACAACGTATCTCTTGTGTGAACATTTTGGTTTGATTTGTTCTCAGTGTGTTCAGGATTAATACACTGAAGGTCATCAGCTTCTTTCTCTTCATCTGAACTGCTTATGATCAGTCGTGGTGCAGGATGTCGACTCGTTGCCGGGGACTCATCTGGCGCTCTAACAATCAGAGCCTCTCTTTCACTCATGCCATTCTCATCCTCGGCCAAAGCTTGTTGGATGGCCAGTAGTGTGCGAGGGGATACACTGCCACTCCTCTTCTCACCGACACCCATTTCCTCATCTGAACTGTCATCCATAGCAGCCCGGATGGCCTTCAGAGTACGCGGTGAAGGGGGGGCAGCGTTCCTCTCAGGGGAAAGGGGAGGATTCAATATGGATGGCTTGGGGGCTGAAGAGGGACCCTGTTCTTCGTCCTCCTCAGCGACAGGACGCCACAGGGGCTCGGGTCGATCTCTCCTGCCCCGTGACAGGGGTCCCCCAGACCAGGGTTGGGCTGCCGGCAGGCTCTCTGGAACTCTCTCACTCTTCTTCTTCTTAGAACCTGACAAATAAAAACCAAAGATATTCATATTGCTAGAAATGTGAAACCAATGCCCAAGTGTTTCCTTTCTGTGTTTCTGTATAGTAATTTTATAATTATGGAATTGTGAAATTTAATTCAAATATATGATTTAGTCAGCTGGTGTACTTTTGTCTCATCTCCTCGCTTTTACACAAGAGATAATAACTACAATATTATACAATCTAATCTCCCCATCCATCCTAGCTTGGTGTTGGGGGATAAGGTGGAAGGAAACGATGGGAGTGGAGGAGGCGAGGATGAAAGTCATAATATTGGGATCTGGATGTTCACTGTGTGTGGGGATGGCTGTTATATTCTGTGTGCAACGGGTGTGCACTGTGCGGTCACACCAAGCTCAGAGTCCAAAGAATTTGGACTGGTCAGGTCACGTGTGAATGCTTAAATCATTCATCCACACAACATCATCATAATAAATCATTGTGATTAAGCTAAATAATCAGGATTATCACTGCTGATTATCACTAATCAGAATTCTCATTAAAGGCTTCACCTTTAATGAGAATATAGTGGGAAGAGTCCTCGGAGAGGACCCTGCGTGACTCCACACTGTGCTCCCCCTCATCTCCATCCTGACCAAAGATCTGTGGAGCCCAGCCAGCACTCTGCTGGCCCATCTCTCGTTCCACGTCCTCAAGACGTTTGTTCAGATGGTTCCTCTGTAGCAGACCAGCCAGCTGGTACTGGGAGAAGTCTCCTGATTGCTGAGGGAAAAGAATGGGAATTACCTGCATCAACAAGGGCTTAAACTTTTCCAGCTTGATACCCAAACCCTATCCAACATGGTTCAAAATGGCGTTTGAAATCGCAATGGGTTTATATAGGAAGGGGGACAAGTCTGATAAAGTGAAGGTCAAATATCTAAATATTGAATCAAGCAACTTAAAAAACTGTCTGGGATGCACACAAACGTGTGAAAGTGAAATACCCCTCATGACATATATCCCTGCAATATAAATATGGATAAAATCGGCAAATAAACAAGTTAAAAAAAAGTGAAATACCCCTTTAAACCTATTATTTAAAAAAAGAAAGAAAGAATAGATTAATAGAAATGTTAATAATAAAATACCATTTTAAAAAGCATCCTGCACATTTTACTAGGGATGTGTGAGTGTTCACCTCTGGAGGCTTGTGGTACATGGTTCGGCGTCTTTTGCTAAACTCCTTCATGTCTTTGAGTATCTCATGTTTCATTTCAGGAGGCAGGCTGGTAAACTCCTCTGAGTTGATGTCAACCGAGTTGGGATGCTCATACAGTTCCTCCTGAGAGGAAGAGAAAAGAAAGAGGGCATCTGAATTAAAATAATTATTCACACTGTTCTACCATCTAAAATATACACATCATATAGATGTCCCATCCATTGTTATGGTTGCTATGTAAATTAACCATTCGGCTATCAATCAGCACCCAAAGATTGGTTTTAACATGGTGCTTGTAATGTTACCTGATACATGAGGTACTTTTCAGTCATCTCTTCCCGCGCTTGCTCTTCGTCCTCTTCTGAGCTGTAGCGATAAACAAAGGATGGAGCAGATAACATTGGGTGTCCTACTGGCCTTATTGTTTTTCTATACATCATCCAGAAATATAACAACTCTTGCGCACATACACGTATAACTCACCTGTTCCTGTCCTTCTCCTCTGCAGGTGGCAGGGCTGGTAGAACATAAATGTCATCCAACTCATCTCTCCTGACATCAGAGATGCTGGGCAGAGGGTCTTTACTGTGGTGGAGAAAAACAAAAGCAACAGTTTAATCTTTCACATGTGTCAGTCTTTTCACTCGTCTATTCCTGCTGATTGCCATGTCCCTACCTGCGGTCTCCAAGTGCAGCTTTGATGGCTTGTCTCTTTAAGAACGTCTTGAGGAGTTTCTCATTGGTTTGTTTGGACTCACGACTCAACTCTTCCTTCCTCTGTCTCCTCAGGGCCTAGGAAGGACATTACACAAGCAAAATGATCACAATCACAAACAGCAACATATAAAGCTGTGTGTGAAGTCACCTCTAGTGTGGTGTAAATTTAGACATAGTCAGACTCAGAGATCTCTCTGTGACCAGAAGCAGGACACAAACTAAAATAGATCACTGGTTTTAAAAGTGAGGTCCTATGTTAATAAGGAGGTTCCAGGGGGTCCTCAGCTTATTGAGGGCGTTCACACCAAGCACTATAACTGTAAAGATGGAACCGGGTCTATTTGTAGTACACTTTTGAATAACTGGGGGTCCTTGGAATTATTATACGTTTGTTTTTGTTTGTGGATTGTTCACCATTTATTTTGATAACACAGTGGAAAGAGACAGAAAACATAAGAGAGTCTGGGATTGAAATGAAATCTGCCGCCATGCTCAGGAATCAAACCTGGGACACGACGATGTCAGACATCAATGTGGAACACGCGTAAAATATTGGCGGCCCCCGATATTAAAAGCTTTGAGAACAGAACAACTGAAATATAGACATCCTCTCCACGTACCAGAGTCTGCTTCTTCAGTAGAGGTGCATCTCCATCAAACACAAAAACTGGCTTTATGCGGAAGAAGAGCAGCTTACAGACACGGTGGAAGAGTGTGAGGAGGTGGGCATTCTGAACGCTGTTTCCATCCCGGTCCCTGACTCCCTTCACTGCCTGATTGAGCCAAATGCTGATGTCTGGAAGCTTGGTTAAGGATATAACTTAGTTGACACAATATACTACTTACCAAGCAAATCAATACATGGGAGTACATTAATTCCACAAACAATAGTGACACCATGCACAGAGCTATAAATATCAGAACAGGTATATACAGTGGCTTTGGGGGGTAATTCAATGCATACCGCTTTATTGGAGAAAACATACATTTTCTCCAATAAGGACTCCCTCCCCGGAGTCCTTTCTGCCCCCCACTCTGCAGTTCCGTGGACCTCCTAATATGGACCTCCACCGGACCGCCAAGTGTGACCGGGGACCAGACCTCCTACACGAAAGCCCATCAAAAGATGATCGTGACGTGGACCCGGGTTCCTCACAGAAGTGCGATCTAGACCTGTCGTGGACCAGCCCATCACCAAGCACGACCACGGACTGCTATCATATTACTACACTACTACAATACTCTTATACTATATATGATATCTGAAAAACATTGCTATACCATATCTATCATCCCATGCTATTGCATTCATCATTAC
>OOFJ01078414.1:0-12188 GCA_900323375.1 Benthosema glaciale
ATAAGATAGTACACTCACTGGGATAGGATGTTCTGCAGGCAGACAAGTCATGATGTTTACAACAACGAGTGTCTCCATACAGCGAAGACACTGGGCAGATAACAAATGGAGATATAGGCCTGGCTACACACCACAAAGGTTCTCAGTGTGCGGTTCGGGGTCCTACATTTTTTTCATAATTAATAGTAACCAAATCCTAGCATGGGGCTTTGGGATTGATTGGTTGGTTGGTTGGTTGGTTGGTTGGTTGGTTGATTGATTGATTGATTGATTGATTGATTGATTGATTGATTGATTGATTGATTGATTGATTGCAGAATTACATTTTAATACTTTTTTTTTTCATGCTGCACTCATAAATTAAACTGACAAACCATTACACTTAATTGTTTACAATAGGGTCCACCATTTTCAATTTAGAGACGTACAAATATACACTTCTATATAGCCAAAAACAGGAAAGCATCATAAAAGGAGGTAGGCCTAAAGTATATAGTGAGGGGAAAACGGGGTGGATTTGTACAGTCTCAGATTATGGGGTCCATCCATGGCCATGATGGCTTTACATGTTTATATCAAACTGGGGGACGAGTGGGGGTCCTTGAGATTCAAAATAAGAAAGAGACCCCTGCACTAGGCCTACTACATGCACAGCAGCACACACAGCATAATGAAATGAAAAAACAGAAGTTGGTCTAATCACGCGCTGCTGTCCAGTCCAGACAGCTTGGGCCACGGCATTATGCAGATTCCGGGGCAGGAGGGATTTATCCGGAGAGGGCCGAGGTTGGGGCGGCTGTCCCTCCCGGGCTTTATGCACGCCCCTTTTCATCAACTAGCGGGACAAGAAAGAGAGAGGAGAGCCCTGCATCCCAGTCCCAAGAGCTTCTCCATCTGCCCAGCTTCATGCGGAGCTGGACGGACCGGCCGGGACCCATGAGTAACAGAATGTGGAGAACACTGCGAGCAAAACTTTTCCTCGTCATGGTTTTCTGCGTTATTCGGGTCCATTCTCAAGGTAGGCCTGTGTGTGGTTTTGGTTCTTGACTGCTTTTATTCACACAGGGTGCCTGCCTGATGATGAATAATTCATGCGGAACCTGCTGCAAGCAACTTATCTGAGTTGTTATGTTTCTGTTGACTGATTGATTCAGCCAGCCAGTCCACTTGTTAAACCTAAAACAATTCGAGTGTCCGAAAAAATCAGGAAAGCACTGGAATGTATTTATTGTATATCAGAGACACAATGTATATATTTAAAAAAAAATATATATATATATATATATTTTTTAGGGGAGAGTAGAAATGTATTTTATTCCATAGAGCAGATGCTCATGAAGTTGTAGCTCTGAGGAATAAATGCATTCTGCTGGTTTCAATAGCCTATAATACCATGTAGATTATTCAGTAGGTATACCATTATTATTTCCTTGCACTGTAGGCCTAATAATCTAGGTGACAACAGATTTGATTCTAGATGGCAAAATGTCTTACTACAGAGTATTACATTAAAGGTTGAGTACAAAGCCTTCCTCAGACAGATTGGAAGTTCTCTTGGAGAACTTTTGCCTGAGCTTTACTTGTTGCTAGGTAACAGAAGAGAGCATGTGACTTACAGACAATCTGTGTGGACTGAAAGCTACTGGTAAATCTCATTCAGAGGAATAGTTTTTCTCATGCAAACCCAGGAGGATTAACACCAAAATCATATATTATGGGACACATTTTATTTTCACACTTGAAAAGAGGAGGGGGGGTGATTAAATGTTCTTATATGACAGGCCTGTGTTTGTCTCTTATATGTAGTTGTAGCCTACAGGTCCTAGTCTCAAATTGTAATCTGCTTTCTTTTTGCTCAACCCTTAGTATGTAAGCTCCTTAGTGTGAATCAAGCAACTAATTACACTGCAGCTGCTACGGAAAGCAACCTTTTCTACCTAAGGAACCGTTTTGAACCGAGTAAAAGGGCATATAGCTCTATAATGAGGAGAAAGTTCTTACAATCTGTTAAGGAGCCACTCAGGGGATCCAGCTTTATTCTATCATTATTTCTTGGTATCGGTTGCCCTGCACTTATTTATTTCCTCACTGGCTAGTAACATTTAAGCATAGTCTACATTCATGTGTCACAAAAGGCCGAAGTAAAAGGAGGCTGCATGTCATCTGTGCTGCTGAATCTTGGACAGTGACATAAATATGGCGATGCTGTAGAACGGCAGTGTCCTAGGTAATCACTTGGACTGTATTCACAGCATGTTTACACGTTACACTTTGTCAGCATATTGTTGTTGATTATTAGCAAGACGTATTAGTTATTAACTGACAGTGATGTGTGCTGTACTTCTATAAATGTGTGGTCTTTTATGCAGGTATTATGAGTTGTCAGGGACAGTGTATGCAAATAACAGACCTAGATGATCTGATGATTTGTAATTACACATTATGTCCTCATACGGAAATGTTTGAAAGGAAAGGTTTAAATATTGTCCTGATTTATTAATCACAAGCTATGTGCAGAATTGGTCACATGATGCTTGGTGGTGTTGAGGGACAGGTTATTACTTGTAATAGCCTACTGGTACAGTACTTGTTTTTGTTTTGTGCCTGTCAAATTTCATAAGGTTAGTTCTAGGAGGTGACTGTTTTCTGACTGTTGGATGACCTTTTGTAGCACATTAACTAAACCTGGGCATTGATGGTGTTGCAGAATGACTGCATCAGCATAATGTGACAGAGTTTGAGGTAATTTCCTGTTAATGCGTAGCCTAAACATCTAACACACAACAAAGGTTTTGATGGATGAATAATCCAAGTTGTGGTTGGTTGCCTTCATCCTGCTTTAGGACATAGCTGTTAAAACATGTTTCACCAGTAAATTGTTGGAATGACAGCTGAAAATGTGTGTTTTTCTCCATTAATCGTTAATGAATGCAACCTGTAATATTCTTCAATGATCTGTTAGGTGCAGTGTAAGGGAACCCATTACATGGATAGATGCATACATGAACAGAATATGAGATAGAAATTTAAAAAAAGCGAAATAATTATGTATAAATACATAAATGAATAAATGCAGTTATTTAGTCTACATGTTTTGTAGGTGTCTTGGTTTACTTCAATCTGCTTTCTAGTTTGAATTTGTAATGACATGGTAACAAGGGGGAAAAACACTCGCCTTTTGTTGTGCTGAAACTTTTCAGTGCTCCGTAAACTAGCCAGCACGTGCAAGTTAAACCTCACACATGCAGGGTCCTTTCCGGCATAGCAGCCTAAGTAAGTCCTTGAGCAACAGTAACACTGTATTAAATGGGAACGCAAGTGCAGTTGGCAGGCAGAGGCAACCAGCCCTTTCCTTATAGGCGGCTCGACCTCTATGTAGGTTACAGACAACCCTGCATGCATTGGATGGAGTTCAGTCTCCAACCAGGAGCTGTTGTGTTGTGATTTAGCACAGAAAAACAAAAAATCATCTATGCCAGCATGACAACTCAATTTACAGTAGCCTATGTTTCTTTTGACACAGTCTTTCATAAGTTCATTTATCAAAACATACGATCACTACTCCCTTGAAGCATCCTTTCTAACCAGCCCAAAGTGTCATTCATCACTCCTATCCCCCTGTTGTGCCTGTACCACTGCCAGACTCCCTTGGTTTTGTCACCATTTTATTTGTGCGTTGCGGCAAGAGCCAAAGTTGTTTGTCAATTGACTGCATTCTGGTGCATTGATTTCCATATGAAATGGGCAGCAGCAACTTCGCACTGACAGCGGACGGGTCCAGCGCCTCATGCTGCCAGCAGCCGTTCTCTGCATACACATTCAATGAGCGCGGAGGGCCGTACCAAAACAAGACGGTATTGATGAAAGACTGAACACATCTTTCAGGGGCCCCACGTGATGAGAAAGAGATGTTTTGGGGTAGCGGACAGGAGGAGCTTTTCTAGGAGTTGGGGGTTGGAACTGGGAAGAGACTTCTGTCAAACCTTTGTTTTGGAATTTGTTGTTGTTGTTTTTTGGAAGAAGCTGGCTTTACTGTATTCTTCTTTCTGCTGTCCATCTCCATAGTGGCTTTTTGTGGGGTGACACTTCCAGTTATGAGGTTGCATCCCTACTGGCCCCTCTTTTGTGCCATTGTGATTTCACAGTGGGGTCTGAGGCATTGGAAGGCTTCATTCTAATGAAAATTCCTCTCCTGTGCCTCTTTGTTTAGCAGTAGTAGTAGGGTGTCATTATCTTCCTCCCTGGATAGTGTGGGGTTCTCGCCTGCTGTGGGTTTAAGTTGGCTAATTAGACATGAGAGAGTGGGTAAAAAGAAAACAGCAAATTAAACAAAACATACAAAAACAAAGGCACTCCCCAACGCTCAGTCTTGTTGTATTTGGCCGAAAATTATGCTTATTTAAATATGATTATTGCAAATAATCACGGAATGGCAATGCACTGAGAGGCAGGCATCTGCTCTATACATCTCCTTACAATGGTGTTTACTGGATTTTGCTGTTTGTGTTAATTAACACCATAAAACCACCATTACCCTTTTCATGTCACACACTACACATGCACGCACCACAGTTTGGGAACCCCTGGTCTAAGGCCATACGACAGAAGATGCTCTTAACAGCTGATTCACATCACATCTTTCAGGTTATTCTGCCAGTAACATTTTCAGTGATTGACGCTGTCGCAGTCAGATCTATTTTCAGAAAAAGATTTGGGGATTAAGGAAAAGTTACATAGAAGACGTTCTTCACTGAATGCAAGAACAGCTCCCACACAAGATAGTATTGTTGAAAGGTTCAACTCTAGTGTGGTTGTCACCTTTCCCAGAACTGATACTGTCAGGAAACACTGGCTGCATTTGAAGGTCTTGGCAGATTAGTTTCTTTCTGGCATACGTCGTTTTTAAGTTGTTAACCTTGGTCTCAATGTATAGCAATTGTATATCTTCTTCCATCACATCCTAATAGTGCCCTCCTTTAGTGCTGATAACGATAAGAATAAAAATATATACATATTCTTATTTTATTATTAGATTATTATTATTATTATTATTATTAATTGTAATCTTACATTTAGATTTGTTTTGTCATTATATTATTTGTGTCTAAAGCACTTTGTAACTTATTATTGTAATATTGAATAACTTGAACTGAGAGCTTCTACTCTACAAAATGAACGCATATTCTTATTGGAGATAACTCGTCGTCATATGTTACATATTGTTGTTCGTGTAACTGATTAAATATTTGCAGTGCCTCTTCTACACTGCATACACCACTTGTCCTATGAGCCATGTTATAGATGATGCTGAAACCTCTGGGATCATTGCCTTGCAACAAAGGCTCCCTTTGAGCCGACAGGGAGCAATTTTATCATTAGTAAACTGAGCAGGAAAAAGGCTTCATGCCTCCCAGATAGCTGCTGAATGAGTTAAATTTGAAGCCCATTTTGCCTAGGTGGTTATTGAAGACATTTGGTGGTTTGGGCTAATTAATCTGAGACGAGACCTCATGATATGAGCCTATTGCAGGGCTTTTAGTGCAGTAGCACAAGCACTGACCCCACAAGTGAAGTGGAAGTGATCCATCTTTAAAGAGCACATTACATAAAAGGGATGATAAACTACTGACTCTCATAAAATAAACTGTTCACTCACACAGCATTAGTCAAGTGAATAATAGGCTGTTATTTTGCAGGGAATTTATCAAGACAGAATGCAAATTTAAATTGTTTTGATATGTCTTTTTAGTGGGGGGGGGAAAGTAATTTCCCTTTTACCCATCAGGATGACATGTTTAGTAGCTGACTTAGTAGCTGAATTATACTATATAACTGACCTTTTCTTCATAGCTTCACAGCTTTTCACACCATTTGACCAATTAATTACATGGTCAATCTATCATCTACTTCTACAGCATAGCGATGAAAATATTGCAGTCTAGATCTAATATGGCACTGGCTACTCTTGTACTTGTTGCTATTACCCTACACTACACAGTATTGTTCCTTTAGATTTTTGACATGCATATTTGTGAGTGGGATATGTTTGTTTTTTCTGTGTAGAAAGCACTTTGATTGAGTAGGAAGGGTGTATCTAGACATACTGGATAAGACAGGCTAGAGATAGACCCCCAACCCCAGGCATGCACCACCAACCACCACCTTACACTTCCTTCAGTGAAGAATTTGGGTTGAAAGGTTTGCGGTACCACCCGGTACCACTATTTATCCCAATTACGTTTCTGACCAGGAACAGCATGAACCATAAATCAGGTTGTCAGAAAGAGACAATCAGAATTGCACATTCCTATTTAGACGGGTCTGACAGAACGTTCTGACACTGAACTATGTTGCCGGAGTCAATATCTCCTGGAAAACGTCAGGGAAGGTAGAGTGGTGGTACCTTATCTCCTCAGATGCCACTCAGTGTGAACATCAAAAGAAGGCTTGAGATGAGTGCACTGAGGGTTGTGTAACTGTCTGGGGGGAAGGCTGGCACGCTCGTCTCCAAGGCTCGTCAATGCTGTTAACAGCATGCTTCATCAATGGAAGGCATCCCTACACCATTAGGACTGCTCTGATGTTTTCGAGGAAAATAGAGAGGGAGAGTTGGCATTTCAGCGAGCAAAGAATGTTCTTATCTCCTAATTCTAATTAAAATCATCAAGCGCTGTGGTAATTAAACGTATAATTCCATGTTGGTTGTGTTTAGGATGTGAAAGCCAGCAGTTCCGCTGTGGGACAGGTCGGTGTATCCCGGCTGATTGGCACTGTGATGGCACATTAGACTGTGTGGATAACTCTGATGAAGAAGGCTGCCGTGAGTCACTCATCACATAAAGTAGATCGAGATGCCCTATTAGAGTCAGACAGAGTTGTTACTGACGGGCATTAGACCAACAACCTAGCCTAAACCCTAACCTAACCCTAACAACACATGCATGGGAGCAGCGCATGTCCGACCGCATGTCCGACCGTTGTTTCTGCATGTCAGTCCGTTGGTGTGTCTAATCTGCGTGTGCATCCCTTACTGACTCATACTCCATCCTCCATCCGTAGAATATTAGTGTTTGACCACTTAAACCCTACTAGGCCCTTGCTTTTTTCCCTCTGCACAAAATCCCGTCACCAAAAATGTCCTATCTACAAGCTTACAACACGTCACGTTGTAAGCTTGTAGATCTTCTATTTCAGCCGCCTTTAGAGGCTATCATCATACCAGAAAGTTATGCGGGAATGCCTACTGAGTGGCAAAAATAAATACATAACATAAATTAAAAAATAAACTCACCAATATTGAAGGTGTACAGAATGCTTGAATCATATAAATATTTTGTTTATTAAATGTTTTGAGTTACTCAAGAAATTCCGTGAAGGAAATTATTTTTCCAAACTCTTAAGTGCCAGAGTTTGGAAGCGCTCGTTTTCATTAACACAACGTCCTGCCTCCTGTATTATGTGACATTTAGAAACAGGTGGTATGCAGGCCTGTTGAGTGATTTCCAACAAGCGCTTACAAATGCCAACATTCTATGCTGCTCAATGTTTTGCCACTCAGTCTAGATGAGGGGGGGGGGTGTCCCGGTGGAAAAGTGATGCATGTGCAAAGATATAGATGCTAGCTAGGGTCCTGGGTTCAAGTGGTTAATTATTGTTCATGAGTATCCCTGTAGTCTTCCTAAGGTCCTCAAGGGAGAAGTAGTACTCACAGACCGCAGAAAAATACTCAAGACTTGTTTGTGTTCCCACAGCTGAGGTAACCTGTGGTGCAAGTCATTTCCAGTGTCTGAGTGACGATGAGTGCATCCCCGAAGTGTGGGTGTGTGACGGCGAGGAGGACTGTGAGGACGGCTCTGATGAAAGACAGCACTGCCGTAAGTACTTCCTCCAAGACTGACATTCCAAGACAGTGGTTCTCAAAGTGGGGTCCAGTGACCCTCCCCAGCAAAATTAAATACGAAGAGTTTAAACACTTCAGCTACTAGTTGATCTATGTTCACATCATGACATAATGCATTCGTGAGCTTGTAGATCTGCTGTTTTTGACAGATAATGACAAATGTTGACAAAATGTGTCTAATAGGTCCCCGGTACAAAATCCTTTCAAATGAGGGTCTTCCTTGACATGGAAATGTTTGGGAAACACTATTCCAATATAGACCATTGTATTGCAAGTAAATACATTAACCCTAACCACCAGTCCTATTCAAATATTTACAAAAAATTACGATTTTCAAGCTCACAATGAAAGTTTCACCTATAATGACACACCCAAAATAGAAGAGACGGCAGGCTAAAAGTCCATTGCCATTTCTTACTTGACTTGAGATTTGAGGGATTTACCATAGCAGTGAAATAATGAGTATCTCAAGTGCATCGGATTTCAAATTGTTAAAGATTCAAATGAGTGAATAACACCCCTTCCAGTTGTAGCTAAGTAACTCCCAAATCTGTTGCCAGCTGGGAGGACGTGCAGCCCTGTCCAATTCAGATGCGGTAACGGAGCCTGTATCCCCAGTGAGTACCGCTGTGACCGGCGGCCTGACTGCCCGGATGGGTCTGACGAAATAGACTGCCGTAAGTTTTCCCCCCTAGAACGGGTTCCTTTTTTGTGTGTGTGTGTCTGACTCAGACTACCGTGGCATTTTAATCAATTTGTTAAGATTAAGAGGCTCGTTGACTGACAGAATGGGTCACAATATGCTTCTTGTTGTCAGAGGTTGATTGCAGATTCCTTGGTGGATTAGTCAAGCTGAAGTTCAGCTGCTATTCCATTATTGTGCCGACATGGTTACAGCCCTGCACACTGTGGTAATCTCACAATTGCATAAAGAATGCTGCATGTGGCTGTTGCCGGTGTTCATTGTAAACTTTGCTTTCTTATCCTTCGCATTAGTCTTTCACATGTTCTGTGATATTTCTAGAATGCCAAGAATGACCCTTTGCCATTATTCAGTTCAGTTACAGTGTATTTCAGAGGTCAATTGCCATAATTAATTTTTGATAGCTACAGGAGTCTTTACATGTCTAAAGCAGTGGTTTAAACAGCGTGATTGCTTATACATAGAATGTGTTTAATAAGAGCGTGTAAAGGCAACACTAACATTTACCCACAGTTTGTCATTGGAGCTGTATGCCTGTATATATCCAGGTCATGCGTTCTAAACACCTAACATCATGCAATACTTCTGCGCTAAAGGAACTGTCTCTGATGAATGCAATTTACTTTCGTCCTTTGAATAATCTTTTGATCTTGTTCAGAGTATCCTACGTGTGCTGAGCTGAGATGTGCCAATGGAGCCTGTTTCAATCAGACCCAGCGATGTGACCACACGATGGACTGCCGTGATGGCTCTGATGAGGCAAACTGCAGTAAGTCTCAAGTCAATAACAGTGGTACCCCCAACTCTTTCCAGAACACCTTATTGCCTTGTTATTAGTTATTAAGTGGTCAGATGCATTTTCAAAGCATGTTTATTTTGATGACAATCGTTTTTGTTCTGGTTTGGATCAATGAAACACACAAGGTTTTTTTCCCCCATTTTTTATATTAATGTTAATCATTAATGTGAATACCATGATATTTTTTTTCCCCCCTTTTCTTCATTTTATTTTATTTTATTAATGTTAATCATTAATACACCACTAGCCTGGGTTCCAGCCTGACTCAGCAAGTTCTGTGGATTGCTTTTTGTGTAATCAAAATCCACAGAACGTAGTGAATCAGGCTGGAATCCAGTTTAGCGGAATCCGCTCTACAAGCCATATCGTGACCTCACCTATCACCTGTCACTGTCTTTTGTTTGTTTATATGTTCTGTCTTTAGCACAGCGCTGCAGCACAGGCATGTTCCCATGTCACAATGGAGAGTGTGTTCCTCAGCGCTATGTCTGTGATCATGACGATGATTGTGGAGACAGAACTGATGAGCAGGACTGCAGTATGTACCCTTCCACTCTTTTTTTCCTTATTTATATTATTCTTTATTCATAGTGCAAACATTATGACAGCTTCACTGTTGAACATTCAGTTCCCCAATGCACTCTTTGTTTTCCCTTTTGAGCTGCCAAACAGACAGACCTTTTGACGGCACAGCAATGTTTATTTTTGCCTGAATAAATGCTCTCTTAAACTGGACTTGGCCTGACCTTTACTATGTGTTTTCCTCCTCTCTCCCATGGCAGCATACCCCACTTGTAGAGGGAGCTACTTCACCTGCCCCAGTGGCCGCTGTATCCATCAAGTGTGGCTGTGTGATGGAGAAGATGACTGCGAGGACAATGCAGATGAAAAAGGCTGTGGTACGGATTCTTTAAAGCAATACGGCCCTTCAGATATGTAGCACGTGTCCAATATTGGACATAGAGCCCCTGAACATTTGGTGGAATGGGTAGGAAATCCAAGCTCTCTGTGTGAACCCGATTCACCTCCAGCCCCCATGGTGGTTATGGGCTAGCCAGGCGCTGAGTCTGTGCCCCTTTAAGTGTGTTATTCAAATGCCTCTTTGTGGCACAAGGCCGCGCAGCCTTCCAAAGGGCTTTAGAATTCCTCCACACTGCCGTGAAGAGTGTGTGTTTTTAGGAGGATGGGCCACGGGAGCCCTCCAAGCACCCCCCTCCCACCTTTTACCCCCTCAAAACTTAGTCCCGTCCCCCCCCATTGATTTAAAGTGACAGTGATTTCCCACAATGAAGTCTGCGTCACCTTGTCCTTGAGTTCACTATTGCATTCCTCGGGAGATACGGTTGCCTGTCCTCATTGCATACCTCACACATTGTATTGTATTTTTCTCTTTTGTACATGACACTCCGTGGCAGGGCCTCCTATCTTCTTATTTGTTTGTGCTTTCTCTGTGTCAAGGCACTGATGATTGATTGTATTGCCTCTAGATAATATACCACGCGAGTGCTACCCTGGCGAATGGCCTTGTCCATCCACGGGTCTGTGTATCGCCATGGATCAGCTGTGTGATGGAACAGTCCACTGCCCCGATGGAGAGGACGAAACCAATACTACAGCTGGACGCAACTGCAGTTAGTACCAATATGATGTACCAATGTTTATTTTTCCTTTCTTTCTTTCTTTCTTTCTTTCTTTCTTTCTTTCTTTCTTTCTTTCTTTCTTTCTTTCTTTCTTTCTTTCTTTCTTTGCTTTTCTGTGAGACTAAGCCTATAATGCATGGCAACCAAACAACATTAATTCAGTACAAAGTGTGAAGTACAAAATGTATTAATTCACGACTATTTTGTCCATTGGGGTCAGGTATCTGGAGATGTCCATCTCTGAGCTGTGAACATCGTTGTCACCCTTCCCCTGAGGGAGGAACATGTTCTTGTCCTTCTGGATATATTGTCAATAACAATGACAGTCGCTCTTGTATTGGTATGTATGGTTAACAGATATCTTTTGTCAGCATACATTGTTTTACTGCCTAAAGATTCCAATCCAATCCAATCTACTTTATTTATAAAGCACGTTTAAAACAACAGGGTTGAAACAAAGTGCTGTACACTCAAAGAAATACTAAAAAAATATCAAGGGCAAAACAACAATACATATACAACATATACACGGCAACAGAAGACAAATGCAGATTCTTTGGCCTTTCAGAGACATCTTGTTCCTCCTGTGCTGATATGAGATTACGGTACCATTCTGACACGTGTAGCCCATTGACCATGACTACTTGACATTACTACTGAATTGATCACGTGGTTTAACCCATTGAAACCAGGAAACCTGTGTCATTTTAGATTTGAGCTATAATTATATATATATATATATTATAACATATATTATGTATTACACTTATACTGTGTCGGTTCAACATTAGGTAAGCCAGACACAGAACGTGGATCCCAAACTTTTTAGCTTAAAAAGAAAAGAGAAATTGGACATTTGCCTGGGACCCAAACTAGTAAAAATAGCAGATCTACAAGCTCACAACACGTTGCTTCGCATCGCATTGTGAGCTTGTAGATATTATAGACTATTTCCATGACTTCTTAAACATTTGTTTTCTAATTTATGGAATTTCTTAGATTTTATTTTATTATCTTTCTTTTTTATTCTTTTTTGGGGGGAATGTTTTTTGAAAATGTTTTGAAATTACAATAATTATTAATAAATTAAAAACAAAATCTAGGAAACAAAAATACAAAGGGACCCATAAAAATGACCCAAACATG
>OOFJ01078430.1:0-10315 GCA_900323375.1 Benthosema glaciale
AGACAGACAGACAGACAGACAGACAGACAGACAGACAGACAGACAGACAGACAGACAGACAGACAGACAGACAGACACACACACACACACACACACACACACACACACACACACACACACACACACGTGTGCAAACCTTTTGTGCAAACACCCCACTCCACTGCTTACTGTGCTTATCCTTTCATACAAGGCATGGGTGGTCAAAACGGAGAAAAGCTTGGTTCACCTGTGTGGAATTATGGCCCTAAGCAATGTATTATGATGTGGTTTTGTATTTCATCTCTTGAACTTTATCCAGAGCATGCAGTTACATGCCCTTGCATTCCCAGAGAGGGAGAAACAATGCTCAACTGATCTTGGGGTTCGACTTACAGTTGATGATTGGGTGACTGAGTACAGGGCCTAATGCTACATCTGAGCTCTTAAGGGCATATACAGTATAAGCCGCGTACAACAGTGTTGCTACGAGTTTGATGCCAGATCACATAAGACGATGTTGTGCAGTACAAGTGTGTTTTATAGCAGCTTCAAAGAAAAGTGCACTCATGTATGTCTTATTGGAATATAATACAAAATGCGGCAGTTATTAATAGGTGTTTACTATGAATGCAGTATTTGTACAAGACGCGATACAACCATAGTAACAGTAACACATCATCGTATATTGATTTTAAAATGTGTAGAGTAACCAGATGATGAAGAATCTACACACCAAAACAATATTGGTTCTTCAGTGGTTCTCTGGGGTGGTTGAGGTTATATACATCTTGCTTCTGTACAAAGAACCTGTTAAGCCCTTGTATGTTTTTTTTTTAGAGGTTCCCTACTTAGTTTAGTTACATTGATAGATTGATTGATTGATTGATTGATTGATTGATTGATTGAATACGTTTATTAACAGTTTTCATTTAAAAAAGCACAGGAAAGTACAGTCTGCCAAGAAAGGCTTGTTTCCATTTAGGGCCCTTCATAGTTCATACTTCATACTCATTCAACAAAACATTTAATGACAGACAAATATACAGTACTAGAAACCAAAAAGACTAATATCTACAGTAATCAGTAAACGTCTAGCATCAAGTGACAAAGGTGCCTTTAAAATAAGCACTACTACTGTATATACTGTTGCATCAAAAGGGTTCAACAGGGTCAGGAGCGGAGCATGTCACTGTTTTCATGAGGGGGTGTACTGCATACATAGTGTGTACAGTGTACTATATATACACATACTACATAAATACATGAGTAATGCAGTACACTGAGTACAGCCCCCTCGTGGAATAAGTGACTGACATGCTTGTGACAACAACTATTAGTGTGGGCCATTTTCAATAGGTCCTAATCCAAACCTTTCCATTGTAATTTACTGATGTGAGATGTTCTGTCTCAGTGGCAGAGTTTGATTCCAAATAGGAATAGGAAATATAACAACTTCTCTGGTGATAGGAAATATAACAACTTCTCTGGTGATACCATTGCTAGTATGAAAGCTAAATGAACTACTATAACGTTTCAAAACATTGTTAGAGGCTTTGTGTGTGTGTGTGTGTGTGTGTGTGTGTGTGTGTGTGTGTGTGTGTGTGTGTGTGTGTGTGTGTGTGTGTGTGTGTGTGTGTGTGTGTGTGTGTGTGTGTGTGTGTGTGTGTGTGTGTGTGTGTGTGTGAGCGTGTGAGTGTGTGTCTATGTGTGTCTATGTGTGTGAGTAATGGACATGAGGTAAAATGTACAATACAAAGAGTTTCTTATGAAGTATTAAAAAAAAACACACACAACAGAACAATTAATAATGGTTAAAATAGCCATGAAATAACAAGAATAATCTGTCGTTAGCCTTCTGTGGGCAGGTTATTTTACCGTCTAAGAGCTCTATATGGTCTGGGTAACAACAACTGATTTTTGTCCCTTTTTGTCCTTTAGAGCATTTTTTGTTTGCATGCATGCTACAGGAAATATTAACAGCATGTCAAAACAGACATGATTATGTTAGAGTGTGTGCGTGTGTGTGTTCTGAAAATATGTTTCTTCCTGTTCATGTTTAACTTTGTGGGTTAGTAGCATCTTTAAATAAATCAGACAACATCTTGAAAGCTGCATGTAAGAAGTGGTGCAGAATACACACAAGTGGATTTTCTAATCCTAGTTTCCCCATACAAATTAAAGTAAGGCTGAACGTCATGAAGTGTAACCCAAGAAAGGCCAGCAGCGTACTTTATGTGGAGCCCTTTGCGTTGGATACAATGGCTTCATAGTGACGTGAAGTGACGAAGGCCCACATGGCCTTGTACAGGTATTTACTGAAGCTGAAAAGGTGCCTTTGTGCCCCTGTTGCAACTCATCCATGAATGTGCTTTCCGAGAGGCTTCCTTTTCAGAGCTTAGATGGAATAAGGTTTGATTGAAGACCTTTTCAAGCAGGTGTTGAACCTTATTTTCTCCTTTTTCTTTTTTCTCTCCAGACGATGCTTTCACCAAAAGATTGACTTAATGTAGATTTCATGAAAATAGAAGCTCAGTATTGGTGTTTTTTTTATCCATAATGCCCCCCATGTGTTTATTTACATCACGAGTGATCATGATGAACCATCATCATCATTTATCATAATTTGTCGTCTGCTACATCCTGTTTTTTACATACTGGGTGTTACTAAGTGTGGTTCCTGTGCGTGTTTGTGGTTGATGCCAGTGATCTCACAGTATCATGCATGTGCTGGTATAAAGTTTTAGTGACAGAATGCGTCAACAACATTGGAATAAGGGTGTCTCTTCATACACACCTCATCTAATTAGAGCTAGACCGAGTTTGGCAGATATATCGGCCATTATTTGTCTTTTTGGCAACATCAGTATTATGCAATTATGCAGCTGATGTGTACTGATTTTTAGCCGCTTTCAACCTGACATCCCTTTTTTATTTAAAAGAAAATAGTAGAACTACAGTAGAATCTCACTGCGCTGTGAGCTTGTTTTTAACCCATCATAGACGCGAACCCCTTTTTGTAACCCTACCCTTCAGGATGCGAACCAATTTTGGTACAGAATATATATATACAGGTACAGTATATAGCAAAATAATGTTTTTGATTTTTAGAATCGGCCTCAGTCGATGGGTTTGTTTTATAGGGACCCTGAAACTATTATTGACTTGGATCACGAATATGGCTGTAGAACCGAATTGTTCAATTGTATTGTTTTAAATTGATTCATATATCATATGATGATACAATAGCCTTGCTCTTTTACTACAGAAGGATTTACCATTCTTTGTTAACACTCATCTCTTTCTTCTTAACAGGCAGAATATCTTCTGAACCAGTGGAGGACACAGACACCAGTAGCTTTATGGCAGAGATTGTAAGGATTTTCATCTCTTCGTTCATGTTAAATAATTAAAAATGACATACACCTAATTTATACTTAGTCAACCACCAGTGTTGCCCATCCACAAGCTGCTATTTTCATTGCGTGACACAATGCACCACCGAAATATCAGCCATTATTATATCTGTCTTACTGACAAAATATGTTTTTTTTTCTCAAGCAAGCTGATTTCTCATTGTTCCTGTTTTGTTTTTCTTTCTTTTCTTTTTTTTTTCTTTAAAAGAAATACCATAACTGAGCACATTGTACTGTGATTTCTTGTGCCTGGGGACTCGATGAGAAACAAGTCGTAGCAAGCCGCTGCCTCTTTATCCAAACACCAGCAGAGTGTAATTTTCTTCCACAGTTACAGGCGACTGTAATCGTTAGCGTATCTCTGTCTCATGAACAGAGACAAAGTGTGAGGATCTCAAGAGGATGGTGAACCAAACTGCAGAGCCTTTGTTTGTCTTTGATAGTTTTATTCATATAATTTTTCTCTAATGTTTTTTTTTTGTCTCTCTTTGCAGTCGTTGGAAGCCAACTATCCCGTCCAAGTGACAGATCCTCATGGTAAAGCTAAACCTCAACATTCACTCCTCCCATTGGTTTCCACTCATTTCAGTATGGTATTGTACTGTATGCAAACTGTTGACCTAAACATGGATATATTTAAATATGTGTTTATGTTGACAGTATGTTGTTGTAGTTATACTGTTAACTGTAAACAAAATTTAAGCTTGATTATATCGCAGGCAAATTGAATCACAGTATCACACTCAAAATATTAGTCTGAAGATTCACAATTGGATATTTGTCCTCAATCGTTCAGGTCTATTTTCAGCTGATATCATGTTCTTGTTTACTCTTTATCTCTCTGATGATCATTCCACCCATCTTTCCACTATATAACATCAACATTTTCACTTTTGGCAGACTAGTTAATTATTCTTAGAGTGTATGTATTTTATGAGCAAACCCTCAATGCAAAGAGTATACAGTACATTTCTGCCTGATTTATACTTTGTTGCATATTCCGTGATACGCACCTAAAAATAGATCTACAATGCATGTTGTGAGCGCTGTGAGCTTGTAGAAAGGCTAGTTTTTCTACACGTTTTGCAACACTGGCATGCAACTAAGTATACATCAGGCTTTAGGCTAAACTACCGTATACTGTCTTACACAATCGATCATTTGTGTCTCCACCAGATGCAGTGACACTCCATCTGAGCTCCATGCCCTCTGGGTACCTCACACCCCTTTCAGACCGAATAAGACAGGTCTGTAGGACAAAACCTTCTAGATGTTTGCAATGTTAGATTCACATGATACTATAGTGAAGAAAAGACAGAGGGTTCCCTTGAACTTGGGTAGAACTTTGGGTTGTATAGCTAGCAACTACTGTACCTGGCTGGGCCAGATAACATCTAAACATTGTCCTTCATACTGATCTGTTGCTTCTATGTTCTGTGAGCTAGACAAGTACTGATTCCATTCAATTTCACTGTATGATGAAAACATCCTCAAACTCACACTTTCATGCTTGATTAGTTCCGTCAAGGATAATATAACATGCATACATTTCACTTCCCCCCATTACATACCAGGAGTAAGTTTTTATACTTTATTTTTGGCAATATCCATTTTGGGTCATTTCCCATGCTAAAACTGTGATTTTGAGACGTGTTTTTGTTTTTTTGTTTTTTGTCATACAATGCCAGTAAATGGTATCACAGCGTATCATTTATTTCTCACGGAGCACCGAAGCAGCAGATTAATATGATAGACAATATTTGAACTTACAGACAGGTGACAAAGGAAAGACCTGAATAAATGAGTGTTGAAACATAACAAATGCAGACGTAAGATGGCAATAGAAAAACATTCAGAGTGTCTGAAAGGTACGGATGGCAGGAGCTTCACAGTTCAGTGAAAGTTCAGCAGTGCAAAAACCATATACACTATTCTACAGAGATGTAGTGAGATGAGTGAGTCATCCTTCAACATATTCCATCAAGTGGGAAAGTGCCTGTGTGAGTGAGACCAGATTACTGAATGGTTTTTCTGAGTAAGAAAATTATGTTCATGGTAAGATGGCAGGTTTCCCTTTTAATTTGTCATTTGTCTGTTTATCATGCCCACGGCTGTATCAAAGTGCATCATCAGTTATAGTTTGAATATGCACTTAGAACTTTGAAAGAGCAGTTATTGTCTCCTATACTTACTTCTTTCAGTGTCATTTATGGGACAAATGTTAACTTGGTCGATCTTTCCAATATCTAACATCTACATGATGTTAATATAATGTTAACACAATGTTGCAGAATATTAACAGGCAAAACTATATAGCTATGCTTGACTGTACTATGCATTGCAATGCAAGGTACCTTATATACGTGTGATTCACAAAAGTCAGTATACAGTATACTGTGGCTTCACAGGTAAAACATGAATCTTGTTTTACCACTTGGAAATCATATATGTATTCACAAGAAAACAGTGCTTTAATAGCTAGTTTTGATATTAGTCCATCAGACTCACTAATAACTTCCAACATCCCAAAAGCCCATTTATAATTAGTCTCCTGTAGTCAGATGGTCAGAGATCTCCACCTACTGATACTGTAAACCCACAATATCAAAACTAATCAACAAAGACAACTTCATCAATTTAAGTCCACTGGCTGAAATCAATTAATTAAAAGCATTGTCTACATAATTTTTTTTTGAGAATTTAATTCATGGAATGGACATTATAGATAAAGGTAATAAAACTAATACCCGGTATGTATTTCTCTCCACATGCTGTAGCCGGTGGAAGATGGTGAAGAATGCATATGTACAACTTCCATTTCACCAGGTGCATTTGCATTATTATTTTTTCATTCTTCAAATCATAGATGAATTGTACTTAATTGCACCATGATAATGCATTCTTAATTGGTGTTGCTGCCAGGGCTAAATGCAATTTCACTGTCTCTGCTTTGAACTCAGACTTCCCTAAAGAGCTGCAGTTCTACAGTTCCTGTGACAAGTGCTGCTGCCCAGCACCGCCCCCCAAGATCAGCGATCTCATGAACGACAAGGATCTTCTGGACTTGCTGAGACTCAAACTGGACCCAAACCACTGCACTGTCAAGAACTGGAAGAACTTTGCCAGCCGGTGGGGCATGAGCTATGACGAGCTCACCCTGCTAGAGCACCGGACCCAGGGCTCCCTGTCCCACAGCCCCACCCAGGAGTTCCTGCTGCGTTACAACCAAAAGACGGTCACTGAGCTCACTGAACTTTGTCGGCTCTATCAGCGCATTGATGTGTTACGACTACTGCAGAGCTGGATAGAGAAAGACTGGCCCTCCCGCTGGCAGCAGACTCATTAACTACTAGGACCTGAATTTTACCCTCTGCCCTTTTCTTATCGTTGATAAACACTGATACATGTGACAAACTTCGGTTTGCCATCAGACAGTTTGACAAGTCAGTTTAAAGGCCTATACAGGAAGACAAATCAAAGATACTGTACAACTGTTGTAGGAAATGTTGGTGCTTTGGTTTAATTCCCGGAAGCGGTACTTCTGGCTTGGCCGGGCACTCCAATGAACACAATTGGTGTTCATGGGTGGGAAGCTGGAGAGGGATCATGTCCTTGTCGCTGCACCAGTGATGGTGAACCCTGCTGGTTGAAGGGGATTTGGGGGATATAGCTACCACTCGTAGAGGTTGTTTACACCCTTACCAGATTTATAGTGTGGCAGCGACAGGGACCACACACTACATACAGGGGAATTGGCGATGACTAAATTGGTAAACAAATGATAAAGAAAAAGATTGGTGGTTTAAAAAAAGATTGGTGCTGTGGTTAGAGTACAGTTTAACTAGAACCTTTTGAGATTGGACATAAGTAAATGTATAAGTATAAGTAAATGATACATGCAGTATGTGTTCATTATTCTGATGCTATTCTATCAAAATACTTGTCAGTGTTGCGCAATGTTATGAGGGGAAAGGTGACTCATGGACATAGCTGAGAAATAGACCCCAAAGTAGAATAGTTCATATGCTCAAAGGATTTCGCCCTGGTCATAGTTGCCATATGAAAACAATTGTGAAGTTTTGAAAGACAAAGGTTCAATTAGATTGTTATAAATGCAAATTTCCATGTTTTGTCATTCATTTTGTGTTACACAGGAGTACTTATCTCTTAAGTGTGCCTATGTTCTCTTAAATAAATGAATAAAATTGTACTTTCTGTCTCAACCTATAGTAGAATTAAAACATTGGAAAATGTATCTCCAGTTCCAGACATTGTACACACAGTGTTCACAATGCAACTCTTAATGAACTACTAATTCAAAGTCATACATCAAACATCAATTTTAATACTATAACTGAAGTATTAACAGTAAATAATCACCACATTGATGGTATCAAGTTATTTATTGGACAAATTGTTTTTTAAATACATTCCAATTCATAACTAAAATTCAGATAAAAATGCATAAAAGTATTACATTAAATTGTATTACAGTAGAATATTAAATACTGACAGTAAAAAAAAAAAAAAGAAGATTACTTCCAAGTCAATATTTAGAAAAAGCATACAGTATATAAATATCAGGTGTATACACAACTATATCAAAAAAACGTCCTTATTTTGGCTGCCATGTCTTTTCAGATGTAGTGATGTCAGGGACATGAATATGGGCAGATATCTAATACCACGGTTCAATGGACACAATATATCATAATTTACATCATCACAAATTTGTGGCTGAATCATTTAACTTAATGTATTTACAAAGTTGATGGATGAAACGTTTACATTCACGCAGTAAGGATTAATCAACCTTCGATATTTAGACCAAGCATATTGGAGAGGCTTATTGACAACTTGTCATTTTCCTCTGATGATTCAACTACAGGGTGCTCCAGGCCTGGGCCAGACTCGGATCTAGCAATTTTGAAAGTTCCGCCTCTCACCAAAGAGGAATCACTTGATTCTGTAGAGGTGCTGACATCAAGACTTGGGGCAGTGAGCTCCCCTTTCAGACCAAGGTCTTTCCCTTCAGCTGGTGAGACATTAACTGCAGGTGTTTTTTCTTTGGCCATTCTCAACCTCTCCATAATGTCAATCTTCCCCACACTTGGTGTTATGTTTACTTGAGGCAAGCGGATTCCTTTGCTCATGATATAACCCTTTTGTTCCTTTTGTAGCCCTCCGGTGTGCTGTGCCTCAACACTATCATCAAATCCACCTGGTGCATCAATGCTGTTCCTTGGTAGTTTGTGTACTTTGAATACTGGAACCTCCACTTCCACATTGGGCGAGTCAGTCTCAGAGTCTGCCCCACTTCCTTCCTCCTCACTAGATTTCGAACCAGTCCTGTGCAGCCTCCATTTAAAGGGCCATCTCAGCTTACTTTTTGGAGAATCTTTGACTTCAGCATCTCCATCAGCTTTGACACTTAGATCAGGATTTGTGAGACTTGCATCAACATCAGGGACAGAGACACTGCCATCTGGAGTGCCTACATCCACTCGAGGCATACTTAAATCAACATCTGTATCTCCCTGAATCTTTGGGGCAGACGACAGAAGATCAGGAACACTTACATCTATATCAGGGAGGTTGATGTTTGGAGCTGAGAGATTCACATCTGCATCATTGGTGTCTAGTTCTACTTCAGGCACCTCAATTTCAGTCTCAGCTGAAACACTTAGATCTGGTGTGTCTATATCAACACTTGGGTCGACATCAGGGCTTGAAAGACCAAGTTTGGGGAGCTTAAAGTGTGGCATTTTGAATTCACCCGATGGGGCATCGACATCCACAGTGGGGGCATTTAATGCTACTTCAGGTACATCAAGGTCTGCTTTAGTTAAGCTGATATCAACTTCTGGAGTAGAGATGTCTCCTACAATACTTGGGGTAGATAGATCCAATTCAGGGGCTTCTGATTCAACGACTGGTAAAGTCACATTTATGTCTGGTGCAGAGATATCTTCAATTTTGGGGACAGAGAGACTGAGGTCTGGTTCTGTCAAATCGGCAGTTGGAGCACTGACGTCCAGATCAAGGCCCTCAACTTCAAGATTGACATCTGGCTCCTTGATTTCAGCTTTGGGCAAATTAAGATCTATATCTGGAATAAAGGCGTCTCCCTCAATATTTGGGGCAGAGAGATTGATGTCAGCCTCCTGGAGATCTACCTTTGGTACAGTGACATCAACATCAGGAACTGAAATGTCTACATTTGGGGAAGATAGATCAGCGCTGACTTCTAGATCGGGTACTTCCAGATTTGGGAGGCTGGGTTCCAGATCAACTTGAGGTACCTCAACATCTGCCTCTAGCTCTTTTAGTTCAGCTTTGGCTAGAATAAAATCTGTATCTGGTGTAGGTACGTCTACTTCCAGTTCCGGTTTTGAAAGATTCAGCTCAGGTGTATGCAACTCCAAATCAGGGGGGGAGAGATCAGCTGTAGGCAAATTCAAATTGACATCTGGTATAGAGAGGTCTCCCTCCAACTTCGGGGTAGATAGATTGAGGTCTGGTGCTTTTAAGTCAAGATCAGGAACCTGGATATCTAGATCAGGTTGGGGTAATTCGAATTTTGAAGTAGTGTCTATATCAAGTTCAGGTGCTTGAAGGTCCACATCTGGTCCCTTGATTTCAGCTTTGGGCAAATTTATGTCTACATCTGGAGTAGACAGCTCTCCCTCAATCTGTGGGGCAGAAAGATTGATGTCTGGTGCTGTTGTCTTAAGGTCAGGTACCTCAAGGTCTGCTTTTGGTAAATCAATATCAATGTTTGGAATACTAACATCTAGATCAGGACCCTCCAGATTTGCTTTGGGTAAACCAAACTTGGGCAGTGAGAATTTGGGTAATTTGAATTTTGAAGTTGTGTCTATATCAACATCAGGTGCTTGAAGATCCACATCTGGTCCCTTGAT
>OOFJ01078446.1:0-10480 GCA_900323375.1 Benthosema glaciale
GGGCACCAGACCCAAAAACAAAGAAGAGTTGATAGCAAGCATCAAGGAAACCTGGGCTTCCATAACTCCCGAGCAATGCCACAGGCTGATTGCCTCAATGCCACGGCATATCAAGGCAGTGATGAAGGCAACCAAGTATTAAAGATTGACATTTCTGTTTTGAAAGTACCACATTTTGATTGATTTGATGTGATCCTAATTTCTTAATGTGAAATTCAGATTGAAACATTCATGCTCTGCATTAAACTGAGGAGTAAATGATGATTTCTTCACAGTATTCTAATTTTTTGAAATCCTGTTTTGGTGGGTTTTATGAGCTGGAAGCCAAAATTGTGTAAAGATAAACAAATAAATACTTGAAATCAATTAAAATCTGTGCACTGAATCTATAATTACTGCAAGTTAAAGTTTCTGAATGGAATTGTGGAAATAAACCAACTTTTACATGATATTCTAATTTTTTGGAAAGGAGCTGTATAGCATTGATGACTCTTATATAATTCATGCATTAAATACATACAATCAAACAAGACATACAAACAATCTGTGACACCATAGTTGTCACAACCTTCATAACAATAGCAACAGAAATAAATAAGAAAGGGTGCAAGACTATCATCTCAAGAGTCCATATTTGGGCAAAGTGTCAGCCCAATCGAATCCATTGTCCATCTAGTATAAAAACAGAATGACTTCCCTGGACTACTGGCAGGCGTGGCAGTATGCACAAGGAATATGGCACTGGTCAGTCCAGCGGTTAAATCAGCCAGATTAGCCAGACAGTCCACCACTTGCACCAATGGGCAAGTCAAAATATCAAGGTAGACACGTCACCTGTGTGTGAAAATAGCCAATCTACAAGCTCATACATATCACATGTGAGCTTGTAAAAAATCCCACTGTATTGGGAAATGATGTGTTGTTGTCCAAAGGTAAGGCACATGAACCTGGGAACATGAACCTCTTTTCCGGTCCAGTAGTTTGCGAGATTAGCCAGAGACAAACGGAAATACAGAGACATGTAGGGGTGAAAACAATCTCCCCCTTTCCCTTCTGTCTGGCGGAAATAACACAGCTGAGGGGCGGTCACTCCGGTCAGTTAGTGTTTCACTGAGGTGCAGTCCGAGGAACCAGACATATTTATGTAATGCTTATTGATTGATTAACCATTGGTTTTAATTCCTGCTTCCCAACTGTTAATATCATTTCAATAAAATAACTAAAAGAAATTTGGTGGTGGAACAGTCAGGATCAGGATTAGTCGCAGAGAGATGGAGACACGGACATTCAAGACTGCCTTTGGCCTAGAAGAGATACAAAGATGTAGTGTAATCCTACTGCAGTTTAGGAGCACTAGGATGAAAAATGTCTAGACAGGGTACTGGGTAGGGGATAGAAGCAGTTAGATGCACTGCAGTGAGCAATAGAAACAAATGTCTTGTTCTAGGCTTACTAGGACAAGAGGCATCAATACGATATCAGTGCACTGTTGCATGGGTAACTAATTAGTAGTATGACGGTAATTCAAGGCCAACATGTCACACTTAAACCTCTTCTCTCTAAGATCGCCAGCATGGGGTCAGGTACCCTCAGAATCTGGCACATAGCTACTCATTCTGGAATCCAGCTTCTAACTGCAAAAAAAGAATCATGAAAGAAATATAATGAAGGAAAAACTTAGAGAAAGCGAGCAACTGATACTGTACGTTTCTTTTTGAAGCTAGAAAACTATTGAACTATTATTGTGCTTAGCATATTTCAAATCATACACTATGGCATGGATGCACTCACTAGAAGAAGAACAAAGGCACAAAAAAAATAAGATTAATGATGAGTGAGCTTCACTTTTCATCCCAACAGTGCCCAGTGCCTGCCTATGGTCTTTGCACTACTCAACTCCCTAATGTGAAGCTACTGCCATCCGTTTCATAGTTACTTAGCTTGATTAAAACCAAGCATCTTGCTGTGTCTGTGAGCTGTGAGGCAACACTAACTAATAACTACTCAGCCACAGTGACATCCACCGTTTCCTTCTTGGTCAGATGGTTTCAACTAACCAAAAAGAATGCAAGCATATGCCTTTTTTATTACAATGTATATTGAATTGATTCGGTTTACCAGCAATAGCAGTTAAGTATCATGGCAGATCAGCGATGCAACGTCACCCATCAACAACATAAAATAAATATTCTAGCTATTTCAAGGAACTAGAAATTAAATTCATACCTCAGGAGTGATGGTGAGCCAAAAGTGTTTTTTAAAAGGTTAACACCAATGTTGTTTACTTGTATGCTACACAACAGGGCAGATATGGATCACACACATAATGACTCTTCCAGCCAAACCCTTTCATCTTAAATCTAGCAGACACATGAGTCATGACCACTTTAATATAACAAGGACAACCAATTTCACCACACTTAGCCGTGAAAACAAAACCCAAGCACCGAACAACCCTACTTGCCAAAATGTTTTCAACATCAACACCACCATACTACATTATGAAACATAAAGCCATAGGCAACAAGAGGTGATGCAAAAATGTTTAGCGACGTATGGCCATCAGTTGAGATTTTGGGGAAGTAATAGTGACAGTTAGCCGAGTGATTGTTTCCACTGACGTTCAGAGATTGCATTTTTGAATGATGCTACCTGACCTTGACCAGACAGGGTCCAACATCATTAGACAAATTTAAAAGCCCTGACTGACTGAACTTCCATGGAGGTGGGCCCAAAGGTTTTAAGTCTGGTGTCTTTTTACGCTACAGACTAATGAGTCAGGGTGGCCATCGCTGCCGGGTCGGGTGGCCCATTTGAGGGTAGAATAGTGTTCAATTCCATTGTGTAGTGTAGAAGAGCCTGCTTAAGACACGGTATGATTCCCCTCTTTAGTGTCATCCGCTGTAGTATAAATAGAAACCACTGATACAAAATTAGGATTAGTACACAAATGTACAGTATAAGCAAGGCAGGCAGTTTTAAAGGATCAATATGCAGTTTCACCGACTAACATGATTTGAAAGAAAGGATTGAAAATGTTTGCTTCCTTAAATAACCACAATCATGTGTAAGCGTGCTGCAGTCTCTGGACAGAAGGAGACAGATGAGGAGAAACATAAGACAACTGAAGCAGACAAATCCAAGTACTGTAAGGTACCATGTTGGCTCTGAACAAAGTAATCTTACCTCACAGTAGTCAGTAGCTAACATCAGTATAACCACCTCACTACAGTACCAATTAACACAAAGTTTGACTGAAGTCAGACTTTTAGGCCCGATACTGATCCACATTTTGGAGTCCTAGAGTCTAGGACCAAAATATCGGTCATAAAAACACAAAACGTTTGAATTTGAGAACATTTGTCGTATAAACAAATATAAATGTGTACACAAACGCCATTTTATAGAAAATAAACATGAACCAAATTATTTAACCACAAAAGCCCTATTAAAAAGGTCAACTATAAATATATATTCTAACACCCAGACATAATGTATGTTATTACACCAGTATACATGGTGAAAGGAAGGCTTGGTGGGAACTTTTAATAGAATGTTTGTGAATCTATAATTTGAGTTACTCACAGAAGCATTTTGGAAAGTCATTTCAGTATAGTAAGTGATGATAGTGTGCTAGGTTTCCCTGCATGCTTGTATAAAGCCCATTTTTCACAAATATTAATTTCAAATAGTTGCTCAGTGATCAGAAAGAACAACTATTCTCCAAAGAATACTCTCACTTGCCTAACTAGAAGAGAAGGTAACAAAAATGGGGGGAAAAAAAACATGGCACATGAAAAGATCACTCCAAGGACCACCAAACAGATACACAGCCATTCACCTCCGACTGATTTTGTGGAGAATTTGTAGCAACGAACTGACACGGTTTCTTTTCATTCCAACCTGCAGCCCGATGTAAAATCCTGCCAGAGTGCCTGTCTACTACATCCCCTCACATGACCCTCATGTGGTGCCTCTAGCCCCAGAATGCTGTCTGAGGCTTTTCAGTGCTGCAGGAGCTCAGCTATAGGTACAAAGACCATAACAAGGGCAGAACCTGTATCGCAATAACATTCTGTTTTAGCCTGTTAAGCTGCACTTTCTAGAGATAAACGTCTGGCCTAATCAATGCTATGTTCAGATTAACGACAACAAAGCAACAATCGGCGGCTAGTCATTTTCAATAGAAGCTGATGACAGGAAGCTACAAACTGAGGTCAACCCAACCAATCATGTTTTGTTGTTTCCCCAGTTCCACCCCCCACAAGATTCCTGTTCCGTTCCGTAAATGGAAGAAAAACTCATCCAATTTACAACAATTTAGGCATGATTCAGCATCAGCTCTTACCTACTCCCCTGTGCTATTTATCCTTATCATTTACCGGCACATTACATAATCACATCAACAAGCACTTGAGAAAAGGTTCAACGGTGATAATGTAGCTGGCCACACTTGGCCCGTTTTGCAGCCTTTGTTGCTAGTAGCCTGAACACAGCAGCATAAGAGCATACATCGATGGCAGAGAGTCACAGTAGCATGTGACTGGACTGCAGCCTCAGCACTTCCCCCTCAATTCTCCAGCACGCCGATTCATAAAACAGACAAGCACCGTCAGTGCTGTAACACCTCTCAACATCCACTTGCTGGTGGCATGGATGCACTGCAAGAGATTCACACACATACACATCTGGATGGATTACACCAAAGTGAATCACAAGAGTACTAGTCATGCTTTCACATTCAGACCTACAGTATCATGCAAATCACGTGACTTGCTTCACAAGGCCAACACAATGATGACATCATCGCCACTGCTAATGGCAGGGATGACCACACGGTTCAAATACCGTAAAAAATATGTTGAAATGTATTTACTGTCCTGGGATTGTATATTTTCAGATACTAAAAGCTCTATTTAACAAAAGATGTTCCCCACTTAAGCTTTTATAATCAACAACCACCAATATGGCATACACTGTTGATGTTAGGATAAACTTGCTGTGACATTTTATTATACTAATAATTATTTCACACACACAGTGGGGGAGTTGATTTTCTATCTGACTTCCATTCCAAAAATCTATATGTACTGTATGTCCCATGTACAGAGGCTGCATGTACATCGTACAAAAATAAAATAGATTTAACAGTTTTTGTGTCTATGCTGATGCTAGGAAGTGTCTTCAATGACACTTCTATCTAGATCACTGAGGGGGTTCAAGCAAGGGGGTGTAATGATTGATAGTTATGAACCAAATGGACTGGATCTGTAGCTCAAGTGTGTAGAATGGGGTCACAGATCAAAATAAATAAATATTATGTATATTAAACCTTCCCTGAAACGAAATGGTTGAATCACTACTAAACAAAAGGGAAAAAGGCAACATACAACAACGGCCATCAATAAACACTTTCTGTTGGTCAAAATCAACTGAATTAGTAAATACTGTATGCCCGTCCCGAAAGCCGGCTAACTTAGCATAGCAGACCGAGAGTGTAGACACTCACAAGTCATATGTCTGGGTTAATTCATTGCCATCTAAAATTAGCCTGCAAGTGTATCATCAAGCATAAAAATACTATTAAAAAAGCAGTGCTGCTGGCACACTCTGAAACGGCAGAGCCAGGTTCACGCAGAGGGAAATGTGTCACTATTATAATGCTCATCGGCTAGCTTTGATAACAACCACCATCAGGCCTCAAGGATGGACGTTATGACAGCTGAGCAGCAACATGAAAAAATAACGCTGCCGTTACATTGACAACAACACCACCACCAAGTACAAAACTGGGCCCGTAGTCACAATATTATCTCAATAATATTACTTTACACGTTAATCAATAATATAAGGTTTATTGTGTATTTCTTGTCTTGATTCGTCACGCGATCCTTTAAAGACAAGTATATATCTTTCGAAAAACAACGTGTTTATTAACAAACAAGACAGGTCACCTTTTTCAGGTGAAATAATATTTTTTTGTGTCGATTGAAAGGGGCCGTAAGATAAACTCACATCGGGTCGAAATGATTTGACAAATCAAATGCTATCGCTAGCAGGCTAGTTAGTTAGCCGTGGCTATGAAGAAGTATCTAATATCAAAGACAGCATTTTTTGTTATCTGGTGGTGACCGTGGCGGCTTTAAACCCGTTTTCATCTGTCGTAATAATAATTTGGGAATAGTTCTACCAGGTAAGGGTAACGCAAAAAAAAACAACAGCAGTTAGCTACCTGTCAAGCAAAGGCTAACGTTCGCCGAAAATAGCAGATACGCAAGCTCACAACTAGTCGTGCTCGCGACGCGCTGTGAGCTTGCAGATCTGCTATTGTCGGCGCGCGACCCCGTCTCGCGACGAAGTACAAATCCGGTAGCTAAGCTAGCTTAGCTATAGCTATAGCTTCCGCCGCTGGGCTAACGTTGAGCTAGCTACTTAGCTAGCCGAGGGCTGTTATTACACAGGGAGCACTGTCTCCAACTCCACCAAAACATACATGTTCTTTTTACATCCAGCACGAAGACACGCACACGTCCACGCGCGTGTTCATACTTGCCCTTTGTCAGTGTGCTTACCAGTTGTGTGTGTGTTTTTTCCGTCCCTGTCTATCGTCTTGAGCACTCCAGAAAGAAGCCGAAGAGAGGAGAGTCTGACTGCAGGTTTATCCTGGTGGCTGAAGTGTCTCTCTGCTGCCTGCCTTGACTGTCCAAGATGGCTTCTTCCTGCACAGGGTTTCCTCCGCTCGATACAATGGGCTTCTGGGAGGAGGACAAAGAGCAATAGATAGGATATGCGGCGATTTTGCGCCTGTTTGCGGCAACAGTGCGCACTGGAATTGAGAGGAAGCTCACCTGCACAGGTATATTCGGGGTATATAAGCCTATTTAGTGTCTATAGCTCATAATTCTCTGACATGCAGCCAGGCCAGTGCTTCTCAAACCTTTTCAATGTAAGGACCCACAGTGTGATATGCATGAGATAGGGGCCAACAGGGCCACACAGACCCCCATTTAAAAAAATCTCTGGGACCCCAATCTACATGTGAAATTTGTATTTTCCATTTTAATTTAACTCTGAGAGAGAGCTGAATAAGTTGTGTACATTTGTGCGCTCTCTAAAATAAGTGTCAATTATTTGTTCCCGTAACTATAAATCATATTTAGGAAGGGCCCTGGGGGTCCCTGGGCTATGCCCCTCAACCACATCCTCACATTGTCTTCAGGGTCTGACATGTTGCTTGGCCTATCTGTACTAGGCCTACTCATTCCAGATTCTGTATTGTAATTACTGGGGACTGGAGGTTATATCTCAGTGATATAAGACTCATAATTGGTTCTTGAGGCCATTAAATGTTGTCATGTCTGTCATTGCAGCCCAACATGCCTCAGTCTCCTAAATTTGAAGTTGAACCAAGAGCAACCACTAGAACAAACATAAGGTTCTCCTACTGCCCTGACACCATGGACACCATCCTATGAGGTTTGTGTATAGTTTCCCTCTAAATTGACCTGAAAAAATCTCAGGAGACCAAATTTAATCATCATAATCATTTAATCTTTAAAAAAAAAATCATGAATAAAATGTTTTGCCCAATCTGTATGGTAAAGTTTGCTAATATAACAATATAACTATTTGTCTCCCTGTTCTGTTCTATTGAGACATTTAGATTGTGTCAAAAGGTCATGTCTCACCCAGAGACACGATCTTACACAAACTTTGACCTGAGGGTCAAGATTGAATTTAGCAAGAAGGCCGGCTCTGTTAGCTCAATGGTAAAAAATGTCAGCACTTACTCAGGAAACCAAGTTAAAAATCCAGGGTAAAAGAGGAAACTTACGTAGTGTTGCTTTAATGTCTTATTGTACCATATGCTGTTTACATTTCTGACTACGGTAATAAAGTATTCCATCAATCTAATGCAGGCAAACAATTGGGATCCAAGGCAAGCAATACTTGCCAATTTAAATTAACCCAGGCAAGAGAGTGTTCCCTACTCTATTTATTTATATCTGTTACTGACTTGAGCATAATTTGTATTAAACCATGAGAACCTCGAGCCATTTTTAGATGAGTGATTATAAGCTCTATGACTGTGAAGTGTGAACAATCTTTAAAGCAGTGCATCAATGGTGATAATAAAACGGACAGACTGTATAGGTCACAAGACTTAAAAAATATGAAATGTTTTTAATACAGTATTTCACACATTACATAATTTCACTGTACAATATTTCTTACAATTCTTACAAGCACAATATAAACACATGCAGCGTGCATCTTCAAGCTTTGCTTGAGCTGGACAGAAAACTGATAAATTGATTTCATCATATTAAAAAGAGCCTATCCTTTGATGTTTAAACAACTCGGAAGCATTTCATCTTTACAAGAAAATATACATTTCAACAGTTTTCTATGTTCATGGTAAAAAATCGTTGAATCATGGATTACTATTTTATCTCATAAATGTCGGCCTTCATTTGAACAACGATAGACATGCAAGATGAACGGATTGGAGGTGATCTACATGATTATTACTTGGTTTATAACTTAGAACTGAGGAAAAGAACGCTATATACCATTATTTGCCATCATTATGATAGCGTAAGTGGCATTTTGACAAAAGATATTGCACATAGCCTTGGATTAAGACTATCATAGATGTATTTTATTGAGTCTAACTTTTACTTTCGTATCTACAGAAGAAAAAGTCAGGCTCGATAAAATACATCTATGATAGTCTTGATCCAAGGCTATATTGCAAATACCTCTGTGGACAATAACAACATACTAAATAAACTTCCCATGAAGTCCTTAACATGAAGCCAACACTGAGATTAATGTCTTTGAGGGAAGCATTTCTCCAAAATTCCATATGCTATCTATTGTGGGTATTAGTCCCTGCGAGCTGACTCCACATCACAACCATAAAATTAGTATGAAGCTGCTCAATGCACAAACATAGTTCATTACACTTGGTTGCCAGGAGGAGGTGCTGTTGCACAGGTCTGAGGCGCAGCATTTGATGCGCACACCTGGCAGCTCATGTTGCTGGCAGTGTCTGGATGTGGCACAACCACTGGTCAGGACAATGTCCAAAGCCACTGCAATGACAGGAGGAGAGAGACAGCACAGGAATCAATCAGCCAGGAGTGACAAGACAGTTGTGGGCTCAGCAAGAAATAATAGAAGGCACTAGTAAGCATGTATGCATGATGCAATGCATGAGGAAATATTAGAAAACATTTTGGCCAAATTATCTAAAGGGTAAAAACAAGTGCTGGTATCCTAGTATATATGGCATTCTGCACACAATGTTTTTATTTTATTTTATTTTTTTATCAAGAGTCCTTCCTTCTATATCAATCACAACTAGACAAGCATGTCTACACATGCAGCAAAGCAAGCTACATGTAGAGTGTCCAGGAGAAATATGTTGTGGTCTGATTATGAAAAGATGTTCAACAGCTGAGGACAAAGGGTACTAGGACACTAAAGTCTGTTATGAAACTGCAGCAGCATCTGCTTTGTTTTGGTCCGACTTAGCCCATATGAATATGGTGGGCCATATTGTAAACAAGTAGAAATTAGAAATGCTTTATGGTGTCATCCATTCACAGTTTTCAGTCTTGTATTGAGTTGTGCTGTAAATGTACTGTACATCTCCAAGCTGTTAATACAAAGTTCAATCAATCTATCAAAGCTGGAAGATCGGGCACAGAGTACTCCTAAGACACTGTTGAAAGATGTTGACACAATCCCTGACATACTTGAGTGTGATGGACTGCTGTCAGAGCCCTTGGCTGGCCCTGTTATCGTAAACAGTGCCACATCAGCTCTTTCTATATCCACATTAGCTGTCACGGAAAGCAACATCTGGCTGTTCTGTTCTGTGCTTCACTGGCTATCAACACAACTGTGAGACCATCATCACCCTGTCTTGGGTGTCCTCTGCCTAATTCTGATGCATTGTGATAGATCTGCTAATTTTGGTGTCAGATCAGATTACTGCATGGGGGACTCCAGTCAGAAATTTAGGCCTATTTGAATGAATTAAACAGGTAGATAGAGCATACCTATTTAGTATTTAGTATTTACACACACATTGACACATGGCACATGCACACCATCTAGCACATCTTCAGTGGTTGGAGGTTGTCTCCCTACTATTCCACTGAGAAATTTAGATCCTGTGTTGGGTTACGGTAGGAAACCTATTGACGGGCTAGTTAGTGCAATATATCCCCTGGTCAAGTGGAGATTGCCTCTTGGAGGAGTCGTAGAAAGTTGGTCTAGCCGTGGTTCGAATCACGGGTAGGACACGAATCTTACGGATTGCAGCTTCAACATTTTTTCCCTCTGTGTAAATAAAGACATGTACGTACTGCTCTCTGTTCTGATGCAGAAACGGTGTTTGAAACCCTTGTGTGAGGTGGCGCAGGTGATGACCTCTGGGTTGGAGCAGCCCACGTCCACATATCTCTGC
>OOFJ01078468.1:5038-15228 GCA_900323375.1 Benthosema glaciale
GTGTTCACTTTGTGTATTTCTTTAATTTGCTATGATGAGATTTCGTTGATTTTATGAGACGAGGGTCCAGTGGGATAGTGGATAATAGAGGTAATCACATTCACACTCTCAAACACTTTATTTACCAACACTTCCAGTATATATTCTCGCAAGGAACTGGCAACAATAAGTGACCAATGCAGGACTATACATTCTACACTGTAGTATGTATGTAGGTTATGCACAGTAGGTTACTGTAGTAAACAGTAACCTACAGTAGTAAACAGTACTACAAAAACAGTAACCTACAAAATACGTATTATTTCTTAAACTTTTTATTTACTACTATTTTATTAAACGTTTTCATGTCAAGTACCCCCAAAATCACACTCATTAGCCTGCGGACCCCCATTTGAACATATATGCCAAGGACCCTCAATATGAGAAGATTTCTATGGCTCTAGCAGTGATTTTTTTACCTGAATTAGACTACGGTCCCCTATTCAATGTAATTTCTATCTCTGGGACCCCCATTTAGATCCTAAAATCAAAGTTAATTTAACTCTGAGAGTGTACAGGGTTACAGGGTCTGTAACTCTGAGAGTGTACAACTTACTGTAAATTACTGTAAATTGTAGAACATACTGTACATTCGGACAGTATAACAATACAGAACCATATGGGAAGAATCTTGTAATACTAGTATTACAAGATTTTAAGATTCCGAAAGTCATTTTCGGAAATTGTTTTGTGGAGGGTTTTTGTTCTTTTGCTCTCCTGTAAACTGATGCATGCATGTGATGGTCTGTTTGGTGCTGGGGGGAAGGAAGGGTCACACAAATATCATTTTGCCTCGTCTCTCAACGATCTCTCTCATCTTTGACTCTTGTGCAAGGCTTTAGTGGGATTAGATCTTAAATCCTGGTTCAAGGTGGAAGCATGCTGTCACAGCCAGGCGTGCTTCACCATTCTGCTGCGTTCGAACGAATACAAATTTCGTCTGCCCCCTTTGTCATTTCATTCTGGCGCCTAGACCTCCAATGCATCAGTAATGTCTGTCACCAGGATTGTACAGTAGTAGACCAGGGGTCTTCAATGTATTTCAGGCCAAGGACCCCCTTAGCAGCGATTGAGAGATGAAGCGGGGACCCCCTGATTAGCTCTTTCATAGATTTCATAGACATCTTCGTTGACTATCATCAGTGTTGGGTTTCTTTTTTGTTTGTTTTTGTTTGCTTGTTTGTTTTTTCAGACATTTAACCAATTAAGGGGATATTTCACTTGGTAATTTTTAGCGTTTACTCAGACTTAATTGTTTGATTTATAAAATGAAAAACTAAAAAGGAAAATAAGCATCAGGAGCCTGAGCAACAGGGAAATAAATAATAAAAAATAAAAACAAATCAAATAATAGCCTAATAAAACAGAAACGGGCACCTCACAGCAGTATCAGTCACCAGAAAAAAAGGACGGGTGTTTTTGATGAATCTAACATGGTTAAAATGGAGGTTGAAGTTACATGGGTTTGTATAGGAAGGGGGCGGGGCAGCTAAAATGAATATCAAATATCTAAATAGTAATACTGAATCAATCTCAACCTTTAATCAACTTAAATACTGTCATGGGTGTTCACAAAAGCCCAAGTTTTTTAAAGTGAAATATCCCTTAAAGCCTCACACACACACATTCACACACCGATGGCGGCGGAAACCATGCAAGGCACAACCAGCACATTGGGAGCAATTTGGGGTTCAGTGTCTTGCCCAAGGACACTTCGACATGTGGACAGGAGGAGCTCCGAGATTCGAACCGCCGACCCACGGATCATTGGACGACCTGCTCTACCTCTGGAGCCACAGTCGCACTTCTACTGTAGTATCAAGCTCACAACACATGGCACTGAGCTTTTGTAGATATGCTAATTTCGGCTAAAATGTTCCTCTCAGAGTAGAGATGCTACAGTGGTTCCCTGTTTATTTTGTTGGTTGAAGTATGTACAAATAATATTAATTAAAAAAAGGTTTCCTATCACACTTCACTTTGCTTGAGTTTCAGACATGTGGGAAATGGGCAGAAATGTATTTCCGTTTCTTTCACGTGTTTCTGCCTGTTTTCACACATAGAAATACGCAGAAGCTGAAGTGTTCTACTTTTTCTGACTCACATGGATCATTATCACTGCAGTTATTGTAAATATTGCAATGATGGCTAAAATAATAATAAATCTGTCACATTAAATCCACTTAAGCCCTAGATACTTGGGGCTCCATTTTCGTCGCCCGCTAAACCCCTTATCCCTAAACTTCTTTGCCTTTTTTACTATTTTGAAAAACATTTTTGAATAGTTCAACTAGCCAATCTATAAAAAGGCAAAGAAGTTAGGGATAAGGGGTTTAGCGGGCGACGAAAATGGAGCCCTTGGTCTGCTCCTTTTGGTAAACAGATTTGGTGTGTCTAGAGGGAAAAAAAACTATTTTTCTCTTGACTACACTAAATATGTTTGCCAAAAGGAGCTGATCTACAAGCTCACAATGTTGCGTTGCTTACTCTAAAACTGCTGCAGTGATTTCGCCTGAATAAGCATGCTAAAAATTCTGTGTTAAATGATTGACATAATAACATGAAACAGACGTGTTACACAGACATTCACTCCTTTCTCATTTTCAAATAAACCCACCAACAACCACGGCATTTATCTTTTCGTCTTCTATCGGTGCGTGTCCAAGGAACGGTGAATTCAAGACAACTGGGAAATTTCCCAGCTTCAACCTCCTTAGTTGTGAGCGTTCAAGTGGTTTTGATTGGAACAACACGGATGCCTGCAGAACACAAAGCAAATAAGTTGCACTACACAAGCTATTGGTATAAAGGAGAAACAGTGTCCCCTTTTGACTTTAAACATCTAAAACAATAGAACTCAAATATGATGTAAACCACTGCAAGGCAGTTCCAGCTATGCCAACCTGCCAGCTGCCACTGCTGTAATTTATTAAAGAAAATTATATATATGTATATACAGTCAGTAGTATAGGTATATATACTCTGATGAATGGTGCACTCAAATCCCCAAAGCCATTTTAAAGATGTGTTTGTGACCCTAATAAGTGCAGTCTCTGTAGAAGTCTTTATTTGTAGCAACTAAGTCATATTTAAGGAAAACTCTGCATTTTTCACAGGGACAAACAAACAACACAAGAAAAGTGCATGAAAAGTGGATGAATAGGGCAAAAGTTCAAATCTAACTTGGTAATATTTCTGCACATATTTGTTATGTTTTAGCTATTGTAATACACCAAGACTTGATTTAATAATGTTTATCCCAAAACAGACACATGCACAGTTGCACACAGTACTAATGTTTTAGAGATGATTGCAGAACAGACACATTCGCATCTGTGGAAAAGGTCTGACAAGCCGTATTGATCAAAAGGTTCACCTTTGAGCATAACCAAATAAAGAGAATTATTCATAGAAAGAGACATGCTGTTCATCACATCCTCTTTTCACTTTGAATCTATCTTTTTTCTTCCTTTTTTATTTCATTTTTTTTTAACAAACTGTGAAGTGTTGTCAAAACCAGTTTGGCAATTTTTTTCCCGCTCAGTTCAAGGTTTTTCTATTCCTCCATATTGTGTGTGTCCCTCCATCTGCCTCTCGCTTTATAAATGCAATAGATAGATTACAAAATAAAGGACAAACCTGAATAACTGAGGGGTGAAACATAATGAATGCAGCTGCTTCCATACAGGTGTACTTCGTTTTAACTTCATGCAACGTTGCATGTATTAACAATAAAAAATGCTGTTTGTATGTGGTTATATTCCCCTGCCATCAGTTTCCATTTACATCAGTGACCTTGGAGGAATTTAATGAATGTGTTTACGCAGTGACCTTGACCTTTGACTATAGTAGTGTACATACTTCTAATCAGGTCATACTTTTGCCCAAGTGGAAATGTTATGCAAAGTGTCATGAAGTTCCCTTAAGGCGTTCTGGAGACAGTGTTCATGAAAATGGAACGGACATTAGGCTACAGTTGCCATGACCTTTGACCACCAACTATAATGAGACCTTGCTTGAGTTCAAGTGGACATTTGTGCCTAATGTCATGACATTGTTCAGTGCTTGGCTAGAGCTCCGGCTGTGTTGCCTATATTATCATCTATTATCATCAGGCTCTGCTTCTGGGTGGTTTGTGAACTCACTCAGAGTCTGTGTCATACTGTATTAGATTATCCTGTAGTTGTAGTATCACTGGAACAAAGCCACACCCCCAAATACAGTGCAATACGATTGCTATTAATGCTTTTCGTCTTGATGACTGACAATCAATCAATCAATCAATTAATCAATCAGTACTTTATTTCAGACCCAGGGAGATCACAGATAAAAAACATCACATTTGATGACTGTGTTGATCCTCCATCTTCAACCACTTATCCGTTGTCGGGTCACGGGGCAACAGCTCCAGCAGAGAGCTCCAGACTTCCCTCTCCAGAACAACATTAGTAACTTCATCCTGGGGGATCCTTGGTCTGCCCGGCGGTCTCCTTCCTTTTGGATGTGCATCGAGGACCTCCCAAAGGGGCATCCTTACTAGATGCCTGAGCCACCTAAGCTGGCTCCTTTCCAGGCGAAGAAGCAGCAGGTCTACACCAAGTCTCTCTCGTGTGACTGAACTTCTCAACCTATCTCTAAGGGAGATGTCAGCCACCCGTCTGTGATAACTCATTTCGGCTGCTTGTATCCGCAACCTTATTATTTCGGTCATTACTCACATTTCATGACCATTGGTTAGAGTAGGAACGAAGATTTCTCAGTGAGGTATAGCGACTTCAATACCGCCCCGCTGCTGCTCTGATTCTCCGGCTGATCTCCTTCTTCGTCCTCCCCTCACTTGTGAACAAGACCCCGAGATAGTTAAACTCCTTCACCTTGGGCAATGTCCTATTCCCTACTTGGACTGCACAATCCATCGGTTACTGAGAGTGACAAATCGAGTGGCAAAGTGAGTTTAGCATACAGTAGTTTAACGTTACGTTGTTTAATGCAATCAGATATGACTTTTCTGTTTCTGTTGAAAGTACTTTTTTGCTCAAAGTAGGTGTTCCTGCATAACTTCTCGGTAAGATGATGATGTCACGTGCATACCTTCTAAAATGGCAACCTTTGGTCAAGTGACTGAGAATGCAAATGTCCGTCGTGCTGAGACTGTGTCAGTGAGAACAGTTTGCCGACTATTACACAAAGAGGGATGTTATAGACCAGTAGGGCTGCAGTGCATAAGCCATTACAAAGACAAATGTTCAGTTGTCAGTTCAGGGATGCAAAAACCATAGACGCTGGTCTTCAGAGATGTGGACAAAAGCAATATGGTCCGATGAGTCATCCGTCACCATAATAGGGTGAAGGATGACTCATCTGAGCATATTATGAGCATATCAGTCTCGATAAGTGAGCCAGTGCATGTGTGGCAATGACATACACACCAAGAGAGTGGTAATTCAAGTTTATTTGTATAGCAAGTTTCATCTACAAGGCAAAGTACTTTACACAAAATTATGCGTTAAGAAGACGCAGCATTAAGACAAAAGAAACACATTATAAAAGGCCACTTGAATACAATAAAAAATGGCAAAGGTAAAGAGGCAGAGGCAAAAGAATAATTATTGTGCAGAAGAAATTATTTCAAAAGAAACTCAGTAAATTGCAGAGGCTAACAGAAACGGCTTTTATCTAAAACAACGAGAAAGATGAGTTTGTTCCAGATATTTGGTGCATAAACCAAACACTTCTGTACGTGTGGTCCTGACTCTGGGTCCAGAAAGCAGACCTGTCCCAGGCGACCTGGGCAGTCTGGATGGTTCATCACTCATGTCCTGTAGGACAAGATTAGAAATGTATTCAATGCTTAGTTATAAACAAACAATAATGTACTTTGAAATGTTGTTATATGACAAACGGGGAGCGTAACTGTAAAGATATATGAACTGCAGTGATATGATCCACTTTGAACCACAGCATTCTGAATCAATTGTAGCTGTCTGAAAGATGTACTGTAATTACTTTGTGAGTCATCTTCATTTGTAAGTTTTTCCAAATCCTGCTGAGACATACAGAGCCTTTTAATCCTTGAAAATAATTAACTGTAGGCACCCTGACCATGACAGTAGGCTGACTTTGGGACCTTTGAGTTCTGAATCCACCAAGAGTTTTGGCTTGGGCTGTGGTTTTTAACTTTACCGATTGAAGCTGAGCACAGACTTTTAGTTGTTCTTCCTTGGCTCCACAAACAATTTCTTCTAGTTTTATTCTTTGTGTCTTTGAAGAAAATTCTGGCACGTTGTCCAATCATCAATTTGATCAATGCATTTAGTCAACTCAATAATTGTATTCTGTATTGGTGTAATTATGGTAACATATTTTGTTGGTTTCCAACAACAAATGTATAGTGTACAGATGCACGCACGCACGCACGCACGCACACAGGTTCTCAGAAACCTTGGACCAGCGCGTTGGCTTAGCTTTTGAGGTTGCTATGGCGACGGTGGCAGGATGTGGCGCTCGTACTCGTTTGGGACCACCGTGCTTCATGTGGGACCCTCCAGGGTGATGCTGGGACCACCGTGCTTCATGTGGGACCCTCCAGGGTGATGCTGGGAAAGGAAACACTGGGCCTGTGGGGATTTTAAGTGGGGTTGGAGGCTTGAATTAGATTGAAACATAAAGCGTCAGTCTACTCAAATGATCACCACATTATTTACTTCAATGGAAAGACGTTAGGCTGTGTGTGCGTGCGTGCGTGCGTGCGTGCGTGTGTGTGTGTTTACTGGTGTAAACAGTGTTTTGAAATTGTAAACCGTTTATCTGGTTGCAGGCTTGCCTTGCAGCACACTACAGTTCAAGTTTCAAGTCTTACATTGTAAGACTTGAAAACAGTAAAAAATGATCATGTCTATACCAGAGAAACGCAACACCTTACGTGCTGGCCTCATCTCACTGTTTTGTTCACATGCGGAAGCAGTACAAAAACAACAGAGCCGGTTAAACTTATGGTGGTATGATTGTGATATGTTTGGGAAGACAAGTTATATAGACAGTTCTGATCTTGCCACATATCGACAAGCCTCAGCTATCCAACGTACCACAGTTTGTGTTGAGCGGTTGGCATGTCAAAAGTCCTCTCCTGCTCTTCACTTCTATCTCCTTGTAGACTTCTCTCTCTCGTTTTTGTTTATACAAAAATTCCTTAACGGTGAATGAAGAATCCAAAAATGAGGAAAAACTTGATGAATGGAAATATTAGTTTTTACTGAACGGTGTGTGTTTACAAAAAAATCTCCAGGGTAATCTTGGCGGCATGCAGGGTCATTTTGGCAGAGTAATCTTGGCAGATAATCGCACCTGATCAGGTGTTCCCAAAATCAACCCCAATTATGCTGTAGTGTGAGCTGCGCTTAAGCAAGCTGAGAGGGAGACACCACTTGCCATTCCACATGTAGGTGACCTCCCCCGCTCTCTCTTTCACTCTCTCGCGCACGCTCTCAGTTCCACACAAACACACACACGCATACATGCGCACACACGCACGCACACACGCGCGCGCCATTTCTAGGTTTTTGTTGCAGCTACTGGTCATTGTTTTTCTTCATGCAGCCTCAAAAGAACAATGTGCGTGCAATGCCGTGCATGTGTGGTAAATTGTGTACAGTATATGTACAGGTCAGGAGCTGTTTCTCCTCTGAAACAGATTCCAATCAACCCTGTTTACGTGGCAACGCCAGGTGTATAATAACAAAACTTAAGAATGGTTTGACAGCCGTCTTTGGGGATCGGTTTGTTTTGTGTCTTTATAAATACTGCATGTCGCTTCCATATTTAATTTGATTTTATTTTAGCAGCAACCAGCAATACATGTCAATGTCACAGAAGTCGGAAAACTTGTGTAAAATGGATGTAATCCACAGTACACATCTGACAAAAGTAGGTTTTCCTGGCCTGGAGGGGATGAAGAATAAGAAATAATAAAAGTGTGACGAATATTTAATTAACCACTTAAACCCGTGTAGCATATACTAAAATTGATTGATTACCTTTGGAGCATACGCCAAAGTTTTTGCGCCTTTGATGCATGATATTCTCCCTGAAAATGGTTCCAAACTTCCATGGCTTGTTGTCAAACAGAAAAATAATCCACCATCACGATCCGAAACAAATCCAGCGGAGCACAGAGGGCAGAAGTTATGTGGCATATGGAATGCATTTATGTTGTTGATGTAATGTCTTATGTTATGTGCTCTGCTCTGGGGGGGTTGTTGATATCAGAGCTGTGTCCCGGTGCACAGGTAATCGGAGATATCAAATGTGATAAAGCAGAGCTGTGTCTCAACAGAGGTAATCCGATATATCACATGAGCAGAGCCACACCGCCATACACGCTTGCAATAGCTTTGCAATAAATGGTTAATGGTCATTCTGAGTCGAAGTGTGTCAATGAACTACAAACTGTCATGGCTGCTGGACCCCAGTGAAAACCACCGTCCACTTGCATTGAACTCATTTTCCCAGAAGCCTTTGCGCGCTAGAGCGACGGACCACTTTTTGCGATGACGTCATCAAGATCGTCCGTATTACTTACAACGGATTAAAAACGTGGATTAAACAATGAAAACATATCTTGGGGAACTCGTTAATCGCAGGGAAAGTGTTCTACAATCAATTAACTCGGGCAACCTGCGAATGAAAACTGTTAAAGTATGTAATATCGTCGGGTGGAAACCTCATATATGCAAAACAGTTCCTTTTTCAGGATTCAAATTCCAAAATGGCAAAAGCAGCAGATCTACAAGCTCGAAACGTGTCTCTTCGCGTTTCCAGCTTGTGGATCTGCAACTTAACTTTTTATGCTTTACATGTGTGACACTGTAGCATATGGGTGCTAATTTACAAAAAGACGAAGAAAAAGTGTTAAAATGTGGAGATAAGAGGTTTCTGCCTGACAGCAACGATGTGCAGCTATAAAGCAGTATTTCTTTCATTCTGCTACAGTATCTTCCACAGTTCACTTTGTTCCCAGCTGTGTGAAATGGGTGTTAAATGACACCTGTATCGATCCCCACAGAGTAACTACATCCACTTTGTCAGAAACACTGCATTTATCCCGGCAGCACTGTATCACAGCCAATAGATAGTCACTGGGTACAGGCTAGCCGTGTGTGTGTGCGTGCGTGTGAGTGCGTGCGTGAAAATAGATACTATAGTTCCATAAATCCATGGACTACTACAGCATGCATCAGAAATAAGTTACAAAAACAGCTGGGATTTGTAAGTGGAGTGCTAAACCTAAAATCCAGTATACATACGCATAAAAAAACAAACACTCAAAAGGTAGCAAATCCCGATTCCCAAAGTCAATAGCGGACGCAATAGTCACACATATTTTATTTGGCACACACCAATAAACTTGAATGCTTACGCATTTCGGCCAACAGCCATGAAAAGCTCTGATGAAATTAAGCTCTTGCATATGCCTAAAGCCCTTTTTCACACCAAAGGGTCAAGGAGTTGCAAGGTGACCCTTTGGTGAGATATGGTCCATTGCTTCGCTTGGGTCAACGTGCGTCAACGTGCAACAAGATATACCGCAGGGACATGCGCTAAAACAGTCTTGACCCTTTGATGTGATTAGGGCTTAAGTCTTAAGACTATTGGACGATATGCTGATGGATTAAAGTCAATATACAAAAATAAGGAATTACGTTTAAATTGAGTTTGTTTGATGATGTTTTGTGTCTGTTCAGACGCAGTTGGAGTGTACATGCGGCAAGCCAGTGTCCTGTATTAAAGGACGCGCGGCATGACTATTGCAAATTTGCAGACACCTGTGGCCATGTGTTTGTGTGTGAGTGAGCGTGGAGTCGTGCGCGCCATGTGGACGCTCTGCTCCCTGTGGTCGGCTGACATGTCACATGAATCAGGTGCATTTGCAATAGCCTCTTTCTCCTCTGTTGTGTTCTCGTAAACACCAGGGTCAGCTGACAACCACACATAGAGACATAAATGGGTCATATATATACTCCATACTCTGTGTGTGTGTGTGTGTGTGTGTGTGTGTGTGTGTGTGTGTGTGTGTGTGTGTGTGTGTGTGTGTGTGTGTGTGTGTGTGTGTGTTGTGTGTGTGTGTGTGCGTGCGTGCGTGTGCATCTGTGCAT
>OOFJ01078525.1:0-14811 GCA_900323375.1 Benthosema glaciale
TCCCTGAGCAGCCACGCCGGGTGTCCCAGGGACTACCCAGCCCCTCCACCCGCACCTCCCCACACCTCCCCTCTGGGCCACAGTCTACTCGGCTCCCCCTGGCAGGAAAGCAGGCCCCAGGACTCCCGGTTGTACGACGGGTCGCCCCTTCACGCCAGGAGGGACTATGCTGGATTGAACCAGCATCATCATCATCATCATCAGCAGCATCTGTCAGGGTGGGAGATGCAGTACCAGCAGCCCCCCAAACCTTTTCTCCGCCAGAGCCTCCCGGAGGCCCGCGACGAGGGCTGGCACTCGCCTTGGGGCAGGGACGGTCATTTGTCACCTCGTGGTCTATCTACGTCCCAGCACCCCCACACTTCACTGCCTCTGTCCAACAGCGCTCACAGCAACAACCACGCGCCCGTGGCCCCCCAGCATCAAGAGTCCCCTACCCTGGGCCGATACCAGGACCTGAGGGAGAACGTGTTTGTCAACCTGTGTAATATCTTCCCTCCGGATTTGGTGAGAGTGGTGATGGGCAGAAACCCTCATGTGACGGATGCCCAGCAGCTGGCGGCAGCCATTTTGATGGAGAAGTCCCAACAGGGTTACTGATGGTAATAACCCGTAAACAGGTGTGGGTCTACACTTAACGCAGTTTTGCCATTGACGGTTGAAATTTGTCAAACGATCTGGGTCGTTTTCATCTTGCAGGGTGAAGCAGAGGTTGTCGATAATTTGGAAAAGCTTAATAGGCCAGGCCTGAGGTTTAAGATATGAATGTCCTACTGCTTATTGGATGTAATAGAGTATGGCCACAAGACCAAGAGAAATTGTGATATCATATTTTTGAAATTGTATTTAAAGAGGATGAGCCTCGGACTACAGTACAGTAGTAGGCTACCTTATTTTTATATCTTCTGAGTTGCTTCTTCAGCACCTTCAGCACTTAATTAACATCGGTATAGTTTTTCTGGCATCGGCATGTGCTTTAGGGAGGTTTTTGTTGTGTTTCAAGGTTGGCCGGGTTGTTTTTCTTATGTTGTGGATCTTTAATTTATTTATTTTGTTCATGTTAAGTTATTTTAATTTTTGTATCTGTTCTGCACTTTTTATTAATTATTATTATTTAACCAGCTTTCATTTTATATGATTTTACAATCACATGAGAATAACAAAAGAAAACAAACAAAAAAATATTTGCCTTTGAGTTATTACCTCCGTTTGAAATGACAAACTGGGGTAATGACAGTCTACCAAACACTTGCATGCATAATGCATGAATTATCTTTTCTAAACAGGTCTGCCACCTTAGTGGCCGTGATTAAATTAGATGACTTTCCCATTTAGGGAAGCGAAACTGCCACAGCTGAATGTCTCAAAAACTCCTTAACAAGAAACCCCCATTGCTGTGTTTCTGTTTTGAAGCTGCGTTCACTTCCTCTTACCGGGAGAGCCCTGTGAGGTGACTTCACAGCTTGTGAGGTTGAATTAAAACATGTCAAATCTGTCCTCAACCACCATAGTGGCCATTTTTAAATCATGATCAAGTGGCTGTTGAGGAATAAAGTGCAGGTGCACTGGAGTCGGTATTAACTACTGTTTTTGTTTTGTTTTATTTATTTAAACATAAGTGTTAATTTATTACTTTTTTTTGTTCTGTATATTAATGTGGTGGTGATTTTGTTGGATGGGGCCGTGTCACATGGGTTGTTCCAGGCAGATGAAACCAACAGGGTATTTCTGACTTATGCAGCAGGCCTGTATACATTCTGCTTGCTTCAGGGGCCGGTTTCAAATACATCAAACATTACATGACTTACTTTCATACGTGCTTTCTTTCCCCGAGTTAAACAATTAGCTGATGGTTGAAATGTGAAAGATGTGGCAAATGACATAATGTAAGACCAGGTGAAATAGTTTCAGTCTATTCACAAACCGCAAGGAAAAATCCAGATCTCAGAATTTAGAAATGGGTTTTCTGCATAGGGGTAAAAACACTCCATTGAATACAACAGGCCGTGTTTGTGGTTGGGAATCAGGCAGGGGAGAGTGTTACAATTTAGGCATTTAGCAGTGTTCTGTCATGGTCGGTCTGGGCACCTGTCCAGCAGGAAACATAACTGGCAGAGATATGCGTTAAGTCCCCCTAGTGAAACTCAGGGAACTGGCTGATAACTCTATATGTGTACCGGAGCCCGGAGGAGACACATTGCTGTCCCGGGACTACAGTGGGGGTTTGGCAGGGACTACATGGGAGAAATGGGAATTGCCACAGCAACTAGATTGGGAAGAAAATGGGGGAAAAACTGGGAATTGTATTAGAAAAAGGAAAAAAAAGGCGCTGCCTCTGTGTAAATCTAGCCTTGAATATAACCACATAGCAACATGTGGCTGGAGAACGCCTCTTCTTGTTGATACAAATTGTATCCTGTTATTGGAATACCAGATCATTGTTTTATATGAGAATATTTATACAAGAAATGATTGCTTTGTGTATATATGTGGCGAATATTGTCTTTGCCACTGTAAGTTAGCCTATAGTATAATGGGGGCCTTAAGTATTTGAGAGCATGAAATGCTTTTTTTCTTTTCTCAATAGCAGGTAAAGTTTTCAGAGGTTCCACTTTTTTGGGGCTTCTTCAGCAAGAAAAACATTTTTCTTTGTCTTTTCACATGCTGGAATTGGCCTATTGAGATTTTATTGGATAATATTTAAAATAATCAAATGCAGGCATATATGCATGAAAAGGGATTTCTACATGACAAAATGGATTGTCGGTAGGCCTACTGTAGGGAAAGAAAAGCCATTTTGAACGTGCTGTAAGTTAAGACTATACCTTATTACCTTCAGTCTCATAACTAGTTATGTTATTTCAGTTTTTGTTTTTTAAAGCTCCTTTAAAACTCATTACTTAGGAACACTACTGTAAGTCAAAAAGTGTTGAGTGAGACTCGCTTTCAGGAGCCATCCTTGATGGCCACAGTTGGACTTTCCGTTCCCAACTGTAAAGCCTGACTATACATCTGGCATAACATTACTGTCCCCCCGTACCAGAAGTGCACCTTCCCTGGAAGGGAACCCTGCTTTGTTCACCCTGGTGAGGTCTAGCACTGTGTGCTAGTGCGTACCAGTGTGTGTGTGTGTGTGGGCACAAACCTAAGAACATGGTTATGTGCTTTGTTAACGCCTAGCTCTGATTATTCTGAACCATGTTCAGTAAAAGAGAGAGAACATTTTATTTGTTTTAATGTCATGGACTTTTTTCATACCGTTTTTTTTTTTAATGATGTTTGATGTTTACTAGCAATTGGACTTTTGGGTCTTGTCGCATAAAGGATCGATTGTATGTTTTATTAGTATTATTATTTTTTGGGTAAAATACTTTGGTGCTGATGAACATGTGTTTGGATATATCCATGCCTGTTCATTTGTGATTGTCTGCTCAGATAATGTTATTTATATGACCGAAATACCTTTTTTATTTTGTAATAGATAGGCGTGAGCTTGTAGATCACTGTGCTCAGGTCTGTGTGTAGTCACGTAGAACCAAACTGAAACACCATTCCACTTGTTTGTCACTCTTACATTCCAAGATGAGTATTAAAAAATAAATATGGTAAATCAATTACTAATTCAGCAGAACATTGATAAACTTTTGATACCTCCACATTTTGTCATCTGTATTTTTACGTAGCAAAAGGCAACCAAAAATAAATAAAATAACAAGTTTACAGTAATGTGATTGTATTCTCAGATGGTCATCTCTAAATTTGTGTTTAATGCAATGTTATTGACGAAACTGGTCTGGACTGATTCTCATTAGGAAAAGCAGTTTGTGTTTATTAACATTACACAATTATCATTATGTTACCAAGCAGAGAATGCAATCAGAATACTTTTGATACATGTTTTTATTACAGCTTTTAAGTGTTTACATTTTTACCAAAATATTTCCAATCATGTCCAGTTGTAATGCATTTTCTTTTCCTCATCACTTCTTTCAAACCGACCCCTACAACATATTGCCGTCCCTCCCAACAATGGTATAATTTGAGACAGTAGACGTTTGTTTTCGCCAGGAACCGTAATCTTACATAATTTAAATATTATTTTTTAAATATAAGTTCTCTCATTGAAATAGAACAAATATTTAAATTATTTGAAATATATTTTTGAGGGAAACGTTTCAGAGGTTGCTGATGAACAGAGAGCTTTAGGCAATGAAATCCAAAATGAAAGCTTAAAAAAAAAAAAAAAATCTTTGAATGTTCTGGCCTGCGTGCCACACAAACATTCAGGGAAATTAACTGTGGCCAAATGTGAAATATGTTGAACTCTTAATGTTATGTATAACTGAGCAATAAAGTGCTACTCAAGCTTGTTTTAACATTTTGTTCATGCTCTTTTATTGTGCAGACATCATGCACACAGAAGGACGTTTTTCATATACCATGTATGACGAGTTTATTCAGTCCAATCCAAGTCCGTTGCTGTGATGGGTGATGGTCCTGGATCAGTCTCAGGACAAAGTTGTTCTCGTCATCGCTGTGGATGGACACCAGGGTGCTAAATAGATTATGACAGTCCCTCTCGGCTTCGATCCAGTTCTTCAGTGTATAGACGTACATGTAGCAGTGACCGTTGTAGAAGAACCACCCTGGCTCAGCTTCCACGTTCCATCTCAGCAGAGGGACTGGTGTGCACGATGCCTACACGCACACACACACACACACACACAGGGTGGGTGTTCATACTAAAGAACCTTTTATTTTAATGGTTCTATAAAGAGCCACAGGGGTCTCTCTACTATAGCTAATTGGTCCACTCCTTTTTCACCAACACACCTAAATATCTTAGCAGAAAGTTCTGTGACTCAGAATTAAATTAACACACTACAGTGATTGGATGTATTTCAAACTGGGGTTCTTAAATATGGAAGCATATGAAACAATAAAAGAACATTTCTATTACCTAGTGCCATGAGGCCTAGCAAGCACAGTTGAGGACCCAGTAGCATGTCAGCCTGAGGTGGTCTCTGTGTCCGTGTAGATTGGGTCAGGGTTTTCCTTGTAGTGTAGTGTGGTGTGTTTTTTATGTGCTCCACATGAGGGTGTCTTCACGGCTGCTGTCATTTGATTGGTCCTGATACATTAGCAGCTGTGGAGTTCACACACAGTGCCATGATGTCAGGATGACAACGTCATTATGTCCAAAACTGTTGCTTTTCACGATTAAGATTCTAATTCAGCAAAAATAGCAGATCTGCAATGTGACATGGTTTGAGCTTGTATATCTGCTATTTTTTTCCTATCTTGTGTAACCGCTGAAAAGTATGATCAAGTAGGTTGTTGAATCAAGTAGGGAAAATGAATAAATACAATAAAAAATAGAGATATGAGGATTCTGCCCAATGTGTGGTCACGCTGAACCAAAATGAAACACCATTCCACTTGTCACTCATACATTCCTTTTTGTTCCAAATTAATTTTGTTACCAATGTTTTTTATCTTGTCCCAAAAACCATTTGGTATTTTTAAAGGTAACATGCTCACATAGAAGTTTACTTTAGGTAATGTGTTCATCCTCAATTGAAATACGGCTTGCTAATGAAAGATTCAGTTCCCATCAGTATCCCATTTGTCATAATCTTCTTTTATTGCAATATGGAGTCTTTTATAATATTTTGATGTTCTAAATTTGCATATGTCAATGCCCAAATATCTGAAATGCTGCACTATGGGGATTGTGGTATCTAATTGAGTATCTATCATTGCTTTGTTTAATGGTAGTAGAGCTGATTTGTTAGAATTGATCTTATAACCGGATATCGCACTAACTACATTCAGGGAAATTAACTGTGGCCAAATGTGAAATATGTTGAACTCTTAATGTTATGTATAAACTGAGCAATAAAGTGCTACTAAAGCTTGTTTTAACATTTTGTTCTCATCTTTGGAATGTACTTGTTTTCATGTGAAGATGGACAACAAAAGGACCAAGTGGTATTATAAAAACTCTTTAAAGAGGGCTTAAAGCAATAATAGACAAATACTTGAAACAAAAAATAGGCAGAGTTTGGCACATGCATAAGTGGCAAAGTGAGTCTATAATGTTGTTTCATTTAATACAATCAGATTTTTCTGTTTGGATGTATATGAGCTGTCCAGGCCAGAAAGTATTTTTATGCCACTTACAACAGCAACAAAACTATTGGTATCAAAATGTACTTAAAGTAGGCTACCAAAACTAGAAAGTACTCATTGTGCAGAATGTCCCATTTCAAGTTTTCAAATGTTTAAACAAACAAAAAAAGTACAGTGCTGAAGTATGTTTTGTAATAATAATCAAAATCTACAAAGCAACTAGTAATGGAGTAAAAGTAAAACATTTGCCTCTGAAATGTAGTGTAGGAGAAGTAAAAGTTGGCCTACTGGAAATTTGATATAATTATTACTTTAATATTTTAATGTTGTGCATTTTTCCTTCTTTTAGAACCCTGAAAAAAATGTTTTCAATACATAATTCAAATAGTTCATGACCACCGTAGCCAAACTAGTTACTGCCTCCGAATTTATGAAAGTGCTTCACAACGGAGAAAAATTATGGCACCAGTAAACACATGGATTATATTTATTTCATGCTCTTTTATGATGCACGCGCCAATCGTGTCGTGCACACATAAGGACGTTTCTTAGCACAATCATCGTTCCACCATTGATTTACACCGAATGTATACACACAGTTCTTTTTTCTACCACTTGGCTCACCAGCGTACCAATTGGTGTAGTCAACATCGGTCTCATCAGACCACACCCATATACTCTCTGCGACGTTGTCATTCAGTCCAATCCAGGTGGGTAGCTTCTGCAGCGATTTGTCTTGGTTGTGGACCAGATTCCAGACAAAGTTGTCCTCCTCATCGCTGTGGATGGACACCAGGCTGCCAATAAATGACTTACAGTCACGCTGGGCCTGTGGCCAGCTGGACAGTGTAGACATGTACTTGTAGCAGTGATTGTTGTAGAGCGTCCAGTCCTTGTCACAGCTAGGCGGATCCAGCTTCAGCTCAGCAGAGGGACTGGCGTGCACGTTGCCTACACAGACAGACACACACACACACACACACACATAAAGGGGCGCAATTAGAGTGACGCCATACAATAACTTTTTCTACCAGAAATAAAAATTATCAGACCAACGTTCTTTAAATAACCTTTTATTTTAATGATTCTATAAAGAGCCACAGGGGTCTCTCTACTATAGCTACTTGGTCCAGACCTTTTTCACCAACACACCTAAATATCTTAGCAGAAAGTTAAATTAACACTTTACAGTGATTGGATTGGAAGCATATGAAACAATAAAATACATTTTCTATTACCTAGTGCCATGAGGCCTAGCAAGCACAGTAGTTGAGGACCCAGCAGCATGTCAGCCTGAGGTGGTCTCTGTGTCCGTGTAGATTGGGTCAGGGTTTTCCTTGTAGTGTAGTGTGGTGTGTTTCTGTCTGTGTGTGTTTTTTATGTGCTCCACATGAGGGTGTCTTCACGGCTGCTGTCATTTGATTGGTCCTGATACATTAGCAGCTGTGGAGTTCACACACAGTGCCATGATGTCAGGTGAAAATCTCATATGTCCAAAACTGTTTTTCACGATTAAGATTCTAATTAGTAAAAATAGCAGATCTGCAATGTGACACAGTTTGAGCTTGTATATCTGCTATTTCTTTCCTATCTTATGTGACCGCTGTTGAATCAAGTAGGGAAAATACAAAAGAAACGCACGCACGCACACACACAGACAGACAGAGACACGGAGGTACCATACCATACAGGTGACTTTGAACTCCTGAGACATTTGACATTGTGAATCGGTGTCGAGACTGGATCATCACCTACATCTGCATATGGCCAGCCAGCAACTCTACACCTGACCTCAAACCCTTAGATCTCCATATATGATGCTGACCTGTTCTGACATTCCATATGTTGATCTTTCCCCATCTGTCCTTCCTCTTCGATGTCTCCCTTTTGAATAATAAATACTTCAAACTCTAGACGGGCCTGCCCAAAAGTTATTAGTGCAGCCGTGCCCGGCAGCCGGCGAAAAGTAGAGTTCTCAACAGGCCAGAAAATTAAGGCCTGGCCCTACCTGGGCCCTCATCAAAGCTAGGGCCCAGGTACACTCAAGAGAATGTCCCCGCTTCCACCCTTAGATCTCCATATATGGAGCTGACCTGTTCCATTTGTTGATCTGACAAACCTCATCAAACCCTGTACACTGAAGACACGTTCCATATATGGCCAGTACAGAATTAATTCCATATGTTGATCTGACCCCCCATGCCAAAGCGCCAGCACCCGCCCACCCAGGCGGATGTGTGCATGCGGTCGCTTCTTGCCCTCAGGGCGTCTTACTGGTATTAACATACTCTAAGTTATATTGTATTAACATACTCTAGTTAACTTATAACATTACACTAAAGTTTTCAAATACATGTAGTGGAGTAAAAGTATTTGCCTCTGAGATACAGTGGAGTAGAAGTAAAAGTATTGGAAATTGGAAATACTCAAGTAAAATAAATACCTCAACATTGTACTTAAGTACAGTACTTGAGTAAATGTACTTGGTTACTTTAGACCACTGCATATCTCTCCCTGTCTCTCCCAATTGCCTGTCAATATGTCTAGTAAATACTATAAAACATTTTCATGTTTCAGGATGGTAGGGTCTGGCTGAGTAGTGTCTGGGTAGTGTACACACACGCACGTGCACGCGAGTGCTGCTGTGTGTGTGAACACCACAGGTGCTAGAATAGATTAATGAACCACGAGCAGGTCTACTGTATGTCGGATGGAAATCTTGTATGTCCAAAACCTAAACCTTTATAATTTATTTTCTTTCTTTTAAATGGTGAAAATAGCCTATATACACAGTATAATAGTCAATAAACTCACAAGCTATTCTCACTACTTGCGTGTGATACTCCTGTATGATGAATTGGGACATTAGTTAAGTTACTTATAGTTATATATGGAGATAAATGTTTTCTGCCTGACGGTGATGTTTGCCACTCAGTAGGAGGTTCTGAATAATAATGGGTACGATGATTTACTAGAGTAAATTTCAATACTTTAACTGCCATGAAATGTAAAGAGCATCCATGTTGTGTGACTATACTGTACATTCTTTGCATCTCAGTCTCTCTAATAATATACATTCTCACTCACTTCACTGGCTTACACTGACTTAAAAGTACATTAAACATTTTTAGAATTACTTTATGCATTAAATGTGACATGAATACCGTACTCCAGTTGAAGAATGTATTACATCATATTCATATCACCCCCACCCTGCCCTCTCTCTGTTTGAGGTGTGTGCGCGCGTGCGCGCATGTAAAGGTGGGTCAAATGAGGATTCTGCCCATTGCTGTTGGGTAGAATCCTCATATCTCCATTTTTTTTATATATTCATTTTTCCATAAATGAACACCATACTTGATACTACAACGGTCATACAAGATAGGAAAATATACAGTAGCAGATATACAAGCTCAAAGCGTATATCTGGAGGTCTGCTATTTTTGCTGAATTAGAATCTTAATCGTGAAAAGCAACAGTTTTGGACATGAGGTTTTCACCTGACATCATGGTACCGTGTGTGAACCTCACAGCTGCTAATGACTAATCAAATTATGCCAGCTGTGAAGTCGGTGCAATTTCGGGACTGCATGTCCCGCGAGGCGCGGAACGGGTGGTCAGCTGACACAATAGTGGTGGTGGTCCTCAGATTGCTTTTAGTCAGGAAGTTGCCTTTAGTGAGGTTTGTGGGTCAACATCAGTTGAAAACCTGTTTTAGATCATGGAATCATACAGTTGTATGGACTGCCAAGGCCAGAAAGTAATGTTTTGCCACTCAGTAGGGGTTCCTGAATAACCTCCGGGGGTATAATGATTTACTGGAGTAATTTTCAATACTTTTAACAGCCATGAAATGTAAAGAGCATCCATGTTGTACATGTCACTATACTTTACATTGTTAGTTCATCTCATACAGTCTGTCTCTAAAATCACTACATTGTCTAATTCCATTCACTGACTTGCACAGACTCTACATGATAAAAGTACATTAAACATGTTTATGATTAGGCTACTTTATGTATTAAATGTGACATGAATACAGTAAACTCCAGTTGAAGAATGTATTACATCATATCACCTCCCCACCACACAATGTGTGGTGGGGTGGTGAGTGTGTGTGTGTAATAAAAAAAATAACAAGCTGGTTCAAATGCCCCAATAAACCCACCTTAAATAAAAAAGATAAGTGCCTAAAACAACTCTTAGTTCAAACAATAGCAAACTATGGGGGAGAAAAATATAAAGTTAATACGAAATTACCAAAAATGCTTTATGTAAATGAATGAGCTACTCCCTCTGGTGTTGCCTAAAAATAAAGAACTACCAGCTAGGACCAAGATTCAAACCCACAAATTACTAGCCCGGCATGACGAAACTAATATTACTGCGTAGATATTAGTCTAAAACTTCTGTGTATTAATTTTCAAGGTGGTTACAGATTCCAACACCACAGCAACAGTCTCACTTTGAATAGTGGGCACTGATTGGTCAGCCACATCTCTGGGGTGCATGAAATATAATTCAAACTGAGTGCCATTTTCACTCATCCTGGCCTACCCAGATGTACACGAAAAAGCAAAAGCATTTCTGAGGGGCGCTAGCTTTAATGTTTAAAACAATGCTTGTTTTAAAAACGCCATTGACAATGAAGAGAAATTAATGTTTGTTTTGTTGCTGATAAACATTATCACCTATCGGCCATCGCTAACATAAACATTGTTGTAATCGATGTTAAGATAAGAGCACCCCCCGAAAGGCATTTAAACATAAAGAAAAAAAAGACAATGATTTTATTTGCATACATCATCTTTATTACAAATGTTCACAGGCCTGTGCAAACAGAGCTAAGCACAGAGCCAAGCATGGCATCGGCTTGGTTGCGTCAGCGTTATTCCTGAAGACTGAGAGACACACACAGCTTATCGAACCAAAACCCGTGGGCATCTCCGCCACAAGTTCCCACGTGTCTGTGTCTTCACAGTACACCTACATGAAGAGAGAACCAACCAACCATGAGAGAAATGTCTGCTGTGGACAAGAAGCCACCGTTTCCCAGGTTTTCCTGAAGCAGCCGTCTCTTACCTGCCTCTCTTCGTGCGGTCGTTCCCTCCTACCACGTACAGCTTTCCCTCTACCACGGCCACGCCAGGCTTCACGCGTCCCTTTATCAAATCGGCACACCTGGTCCACTGGCTGCTCTTGGGGCTGTAGCAGTGAACCATGCACGATGTGTAATGTTGAGGATCACGATCACCTGTGTGGCCAGTGCCACCTATTGACAAAAAGGAATTGACAGGATAGCGACCGTTAGTGGGCTCTATTTTGTGCTCAAACTACAGTAGAGTTGAGTGTGATATTAAGAACAGGTATGACACCTATATCGTAGATCCTTCCATTGAGCGAACAGATGGCTGAACCATGAACATGTTCACTCCAACGTACATTGTTGCTCCATAAAGGTGTCCATAGAGATGTTTTATGGTTGTACGTGTAGGTGATACCAACATACTCTAGGGACCCTAAGACACATGGAAAAAACATTATTCATTGTCAATGGGAGAAGGATGCAGAAGAACAGCTGAACGGCTGAACCGCAGGCACATTATACCATACCATAAACATAAAGCAGTCCATCTAGTGCGACCACAGCACGTATGTTGTCAAAATGTGGAATGCTGTTGATGAACTGCCAAGTGTTGGTTCTGGGATTATAGCGTTCCATCGAGGGCCGGCCTGACTCCTCACAGCCCCCCACTGCATACACAAAGCCCCCCAGCATCACCAGGCCTATGGTCCATGCAGTATTGTGCAAGAAAAAAAAAAGTCTCCCATTTAACAGTATTTCAGAAATTTTAAAAACAAAGAACCAAATTCTAAACTCAAATATTTTGTTTTATCAAATGTAACATTATAATTAGCTCACACATTTTTTTTACAAACTGAAATATAAATAAATTACAAAACTAATCAAGCTTTTTCCCCCTGTAAAATAATAATGATGAAAATAACAAACTATGGTAAACAAGCTGGACTCATTTAAGCACAAAAGTCACACCCTGGCACCAATAACTCAACCCACCCCCACACAGCCACACACACACCCACACGGTACTCCTCACCTGACACAGCCACACCAAAGTCGGATATTTTGAAGGGCACCTTTCCTAGAGTCTTCCATTTATTTGTCAACGGATTAAAGCTCACAACGCTATCACTTCTGTGCAACACGTCTCCACCTACCATCACTAAAACGAGGAGAAAGAGCAGTGAACCAGAGTGGATTTATGAATTCAAAGGCTATCATGCCTGTGAGAAGTGTGAGATGGTCCCTTTATTATTAGAGGACCATCCTACTGGCATAATGGCCTTTGCATGTATGTTGAGTTACATGCTGTGTTTAATACATAAACAGTAAACACAGCACTAGGAAGGTGCATGCAGGAAGCCAGATATTCAAGAGTAAAGTAATGTGTTAGCACGTCAAATTTCTATTATAGCAGAAATGAGCAGCCACTGAATGAGTCCAGCAGAAAATGTGGTGAAAGTTATAGTCACATAAAAACCTGTTCAAAGGTACGCAAATCTAAAATGAAATAATGATGCCAAGATGATTATTAAGTGAATTACAAAGTTAAAAAAAAAGAACAAAAAGAAAACCAAAATCTCTAAATTGGTGCAACTCACCACAGTTCTAGAAAAGCCCCGCTGTGATTGGTCAGTAGTCACTGTGATTGACAGTCCTCGTTTTTGCAACTATGCCTAAAACTAAACCTAACCCCAGTAAAACTATACCTAACCCTAAACTTAACCTCAGTAAAACTATGCCTGCCCGGGAGCCAATCAGAAACACGGTAAGGCGGTCACCCCAGAACGTTGGTGGGATTTATAATCTGGCGTCAGGGTCCCCGGAACTTCCAGGAACGCGCCCAGGGTATCGGCCCGGTTTCCAGCGAGCCGCACGCGTCCAAAACCGTAGAGAAATGACAGTTACTGTGTGGGGGTCCCCGGAACATCCAGACCTCCAGGAACGCGCCCAGGGGGCCGGGCTGGTTCCGGAAAGCCGCCCCACATCACTGTACTGTACCGCCACACCCGAAATAATCATATATACAGTTAATATGCGTGTGTGTTAGGCTGCGCAACAGTGACACCATTTTGCTCGGACGCAGCCAGGGACCCATCCTAATGAATTGGTTCCAATAATGTCCAACAACAGCTGCAACATGTCTGTCTGTGTCTGTGTGTGTGTGTCAGTGTACCTGAGGACATGCGTGGTCGAGCGCTGTTGTCCTTGGCCTCAGAAATTAACCTCTGACAGCCCTGGGATTCTTTCAGCACATCCAGAGACTCGATCACATTGGGGAGATAGGAGGGGCTGATAAGATGCACCTGGATTCTCTCTAGCACCTGAAGAACAAATAAGAAAGGAAAACAATCAATTTACCGGTACTTCAGAAAATACACCCGTTTCGGATGTTACCATCCCTTAAGTCAGGAAATGTTGAAAATCAGCACCATAGGATAGGACAGAATGTGAAAATTGCACATACTGGGAAAAACCCAGTATTCCCCTGGGAGGGTTTGCTTTATATGACATGACGCGTCATACGGAGGCGACGCGGAAGCAACTGCAACAACAACAACAGCGTTGCAACATGCTTGCGGTTAAGGTTAGGTTAGGAGTTTGGGGTAGGGATATAATAGTAATGTTTTTTACATACGACTAACCCTAACCCAAACCTAACCCTAAACGCAAGCATGTCAAACATCGCAAAGCGATGTTCGGCACTGTCGGAAGTTCCAGATGAATTTGTTCCTGCCTGATGACTACAATACTACGTATCGATATCATCCGCTCCCGACAGGAACATAAACTGCCCAGGCTAGTAGGAAAGCATGTCAAACATCGCAAAGTGGTTAGGTTTGGGTTAGTCAGCGGGCGGTCCGCATGTAGAATGCGCAACGCCACAACGTCTATAATGCAGGTATGGAACATATTGGCCGCATTCATACGTCCTGATAACGATTGATTTCGTCAATTTAATACAAGATAACATACAAATAAAATATGAATCAGGTTGACGTAATGGTGGCCATAGACCATGTGGGTGCACCAGGCTGAGAAATGCATCATGGAAATCCTAAGTGCACAGAGGAAAACCAAAACACACATAGGCCTACAATGGAATTGTATGGCAACATTGTTTCCATAGATTATGATAACCATCAACAGTTAACTGAATGTACATTAACAGCATGCTAGAATCCCTTTAGCCTAACAGCATGAAAGCGTCCCTTTAGCCTGGGCAGCACTCCCTTTCGCGTGTATGAACCGGTATGGAGCGGATGGTAAAATACGTCACGTTGTAGTCAATATTTGTAGTCAGCACTAGCAGGCAGGAAACCTCAAGGCGGAATCAGTATTATGAGTGGTGTCATTCTTATTCCGCCTTGAGGTTTCCTGCACGATGACAAATCTGACTACAATATGACATAAATTCCCATCCACTCCAGACCGGTTCACACGGTGATTTGGAACACAGACCAGGCTTTCCTCCGCGGTGGAAAGCCTGGTGACGCTAGGGTAGCATCCTTTGAGCTTGCCATAGCCAGACACATTGATTTGACTTCTCAATCTCTCTGAAACGTGACTGACCTTTCCAAAGCTGTGCCTGCGGG
>OOFJ01078526.1:0-10646 GCA_900323375.1 Benthosema glaciale
CTCTCTCACACATCCAATGTCATTAAACCAGCGATCATGTGTCTTAACTTTGTGAGATTATTAAGAAGATTCACAATACCTTTCTGGTTCCAAGCCATGTCCCTGTCAGCTGTCAAAAAGCACACATTTTAAACGCACAAAATGTACGATTTTGTCGTCTTTCCTTTTGTTATATCCATAATGTATGATACGCTCCCAGTCTCTTAAATTCATTTTTCCATCCATGGACATCGACTGATTATAAAGTAAATAATAAACTCCATTAATTTAAAATAGCCTGCTTCCATGCACCCTTTCACATCCTAAACTTTCACATCCTAAACAACACAGGAGCAGGTGCTGTGATTGGTCAAAAGCCAATGACCTCACGGCCTGAGGCGGGTCTTAGGGCTGAGCAGAGCCCTCATAGGCTCTGGCGCTTAGAGATTCTAGCCCCAATGGCAAGTAAACCAAGCAGGCGTGTCATCTCAGCTGTCAATCATTCAACTCAATGAAAGCCAATGGAGCTGATTTGGGCTGTAATGAATCAGCCCATTTTGACATATTTTGTGTTTTTCTTGTAACTATTTGATGCTGTTGCTGCTTTAGATTCTACCAGAATATAAAAGTATCTTTTCTAAAACATTTAAATAATAGTTGCTCATCTTTCTTCCATGGGATTGCCCATACATACCACTACCAGCCATCCCTGATCTGCGCACTGGTTGTGGTGGGCCAATCTGGAACAAATTCCGCAAAAATGTCCAGCCCTGATTTTAGCCATAGTACATTTATTATTATTATCTTTTGTAAATGTATTTGTCATAATAATTTGTTAAATCATTAAACACAATTATTTGTATGACAATTACTCTTCAAGTAAAATCAGCAGTAACCAAGTCCTGTTTCCTCTCTTTCAGGCCATGGAACCAAAGGGGTGTTCGAGTTGCTGGCGGGGTGGAGGAGAACGCGGGAAACCCTTCCCTTCAAGGAGCGCGTGGCGGATGCCTTTGCAGACGTCATGGTATGCTACACGATGACCAGCTCACTCTACATCATCACCTTCGGCATGGGCGCCAGCCCCTTCACCAATATCGAGTCAGTGAAGATCTTCTGCCAGAGCATGTGCGTCGCCGTCCTGGTCAACTACTTCTATGTGTTCTCCTTCTACGGCTCGTGCCTGGTGTTCGCCGGGCAGCTTGAGCAGAATCGCTACCACAGTGTCTTCTGCTGCAAGATCCCCTCGGTGGAGTACCTCGACCGCCAGCCCACGTGGTTCAAAACCATGATGAGCGATGGCCACGACCTGACCACACACCATGACACCATCCCGTACCAGAACCACTTCATCCAGCACTTTCTGCGGGAGCACTACACAGAGTGGATTACCAACACCTACGTCAAACCCTTCGTCGTCATCCTCTATCTGATCTACGCTTCATTCTCCTTCATGGGATGTTTACAAATCAGCGATGGGTCAAACATTGTGAACCTGCTGGCGAGTAACTCTCCAAGTGTGTCTTTTGCGCACACCCAGCAGAAGTACTTCAGTAACTACAGCCCTGTTATTGGGTTCTACATTTATGAACCCATTGAGTACTGGAATGCCACAGTGCAGGAGCACCTGAAGACACTGAGTCACGGCTTCAACAAGATCTCCTGGATCGACAACTTCTTCCACTACCTGCGGGTGGTAAACGTGAGCGCGTCGACCAAGAACGACTTCATCACCATCCTGAAGGGCTCCTTCCTACGCAGCCCGGAGTACCAGCACTTCACAGAGGACATCATCTTCTCCAAGAACCGCGAGAGCGACGAGTACGACATCATCGCCTCGCGCATGTACCTGGTGGCGCGCACCACCGAGAAGAAGCGCGAGGAGGTGGTGGAGCTGCTGGAGAAGCTGCGTCCGCTGATGCTGATCAACAGCATCAAGTTCATCGCCTTCAACCCCACCTTCGTCTTCATGGACCGCTACAGCTCCTCGGTCATATCGCCCATCCTTACCTCAGGCTTCAGCGTGCTCACCATCCTCATCCTCACGTTCTTTCTCGTCATCAACCCGCTGGGGAACTTCTGGCTCATTCTGACAGTGACGTCTGTGGAGCTGGGCGTGTTGGGTCTGATGACCCTCTGGAACGTCGGCATGGACAGCATCTCAATCCTGTGCCTTATTTATACGCTGAACTTTGCCATGGATCACTGTGCGCCGCACCTGTACACTTTTGTGCTGGCCACTGAACACACAAGGACTGCGTGCATCAAGTCGGCACTGGAGGAGCACGGGGCAGCCGTGTTGCAGAACGCTTCCTGCTTCGTTATCGGGATGATGCCCCTGGTTTTCGTGCCTTCCAACCTGACCTACACGCTGTTCAAGTGCTCACTCCTGACCGCAGGCTGCACTGTGCTGCACTGCTTTGTCATGATGCCCGTCTTCCTCACCTTCTTCCCGCCGTCCAAAAAGAGACGGAGCAAGAAGAAGCGAGCCAAGCGAAAAGAGCGCGAGCGGGAACGGGAGCGCGAGCGAGAGCGCGAGAGGGAACGCGATGACATAGAGTGCATCGAAGTCAGGGAGAACCCCGATCATGTGACTAACGTCTGAGTGGGGCGTTACGTGAAAAAGTGAGCATCAGCAGGTGTCCATCAAGTGATTGGTGGATGAGAGGTGTTTTTGCTGTCCAATGGTGAGGAGGCACCTCTCGGGGGGGGAGGGTCCAGGTCTCTGAGATGACCCCTGACCTGATAATGTGGGGGCGAGGCACTCGTGAACCCCAAGCCAATAGCAGCCATGCTGGCCAGAGTAGAGAGCAGTTCAATTGATCAGTCCTTCAGTCTGGACAGTGTATCTCATTTGCACAACCTACAAAACGGTCCTAAAGCTCTTTCCGAGATAATATTTCTAAAAACAACAATTCAAGCTTGTCTAGGACCAATACTTACCTAACAATATTATAATTTCTAAATAAATACACTAGTCAACTCAAACCTTTGCAATTACTATATTTTCAGGCCGTAGTACTGCAGTCAAAGGAGAATATTGAAGCTTCTCAAGGGAAGTGAGAAGCAGCGTATTCATCCATCTGATTAGACTGGGGGTTTCAATTTAAAATGTAGTGCATAATTACTCTTTACATTGATAACTGGAGAACAAAAAATCAACCAAAACCTTCTATTAGAGGGGACCGACAGCACATTGCATGCTTTTCTCTCTAACACCAAAATAGTTGAATAAAACAGCTGAACTCAGCAGATGGCATACACTGTGTCCATTATGAAGAATTACTGTATCTTGCACATTACATCATGTGAGTAGAATTGTCAAGGTTAATTTAAGCAGGAGAGAAAACTAAATGTCTGCTTTATTTCAGAATTCACATAGTGTAGTGTAACGGAGCCACAGGGGGCTGCAACACATGTGCATGCAGTAACAGGCGTGACGAGACACTGTTCATATGGCAGTGCTGGGTGAGACGGTGCGCCACCTAAGTAAATCCTCAACAGCTCTGGGAGTGTACAATTGTATCGACTCTCAGAGATAAATTATGTGTTGAATCGTCTTTTTACATTGTTAAAGTGTAAAAGCATGTGTGGGTATGTCAATTTCAAAGGTTTGCGTCAAAAAATTACTTAAAACGCAGATTATCCAGAATTGTTTTTGACTGGATGAACCGGTGGTGCCAAATATATAAGAATTATGTGCATGCAATTCTCTGATGAATTCCTATGGAAAGTGTGTCAGCCCCCACACAAATCAGAAGAAATTAAAAGATTAATTAATTATTCTAGCCAATTTCAGTGGTCTCCTGTTGCATTTAGAATTGGCTGATCACAAAGGTCACAAAGGTGGCATCTAAAATGCATAAAATATGCTTTATTTTAACTGTAGATTTGAAAAATCACTTGCAATACTTGCAATGATGGGGCCGGGCTATAGTGCAGAAGTGAGGGTGAAATGGCACCCAATGACCCTGTTGAAATTAAGCCATTTTTAATTAACAAAACGAAAATATGAATTGGCAGACAATTTGCAACTTCCCTAACATGCTCGCTCCATCTTTGGGGCTGCCAAAATGGACACCCTCTCCCCAGAGGGTGAAGCCGGATTTACTTAGGTGTCACAAATAGCCGATCGACAAGCTCGCAACATGTTGCAGCGTGACAGTCTTGGTCAGCTAGTAGATTGCCTATTTTTGGTGTGGGACAGCGCGATAGGGATCTCTGCCGCAGTCCAGAAACAAACACACTCAAGGTCAAGCTGCCGCTCATACAGATCACGCTCGGACCTCTGCCAGGCGGTGCTCGGGCTGCTATAGCATGCGATTAGAGAGAGGCCTCACGTGTAAAGAGTATGTTACTAACCACAGATCCCTTACTCAGAATGAAAGCCTGGGGAACTTTGAAGCGAAAAGTATATAGAAAGGGGCTGGGCCGTTTACACTATCGGCAGGCCCTCAGAGCTTTAACGCACGCACGCACGCACGCACACACACACACACACACGCCCCAATGCTCCATGTCACCACTCAATCACAGTTTAGCTCCATCCACTGTTTCCAACATGAGTTTCTTCAAACCTCCATTCAGAGAGTAGTGAGATTGGACAACTGGCCATATGAGCCTAAAAGAGATGTGACTGATTGCAGACTGGTCACTATCTTCTCACTAGGATGGGTTTTCCCTAACTGTGCCATTGTGACAAAAAGAGGGCGCACTGTATTCTGTATGCTGCTACTTGTAAGTGTTGTGAGTCTTATCCACAGGGGCGAAAAGAGTTAATCAGACAGCAGAGGGGGTTATACTGTGCATATTGGACCAAATGTGAAACACGTGCGAGAATGTTGATAATGTGCGAGAAATGTGTATTGTTGTTGCTGTTGGTAAGGTATTTAGAAACCAATGCGTGAAAAAGACAACTATTTTATCTTCAAGTATGAGATGGCAGCTTATCAGAAATGATGCCCTCTGGCTGATCATACTTTAGGCACACCAAGCCTCGTGTAAATCAATTATATTTGTGAACAAATTAATTAGAGAGAGAGCAAGATGTCCTTTCTTCTCATGCTGTATTCATTAAACATAACTGAAAGCCATGTATTTCATACTTGGGATGAACAAAAGTATCATATCATTCATGTCATGCGACTGTCAGAACTACTGTGCGTGGAGTTAGTAATGCTAAGTGTCAACTAAAGAAGTGATATACATGGATGTTCCCTGTGACTATTGGCTAGATAGAAGGCGAAGCTACAGTAAGGACCTTGTGCAGCACCACCAACATACTTAGAATGTCCTCAGGGACTGGCTTTTATACAATGGTTACCATCTGCTGTGTGCTGCTGTCTGAAATGTTTTCTTCAAAGTAGTGTACACGCATAAACATTTTTAAAAACTGGAGAAAGCGAGAACCATTGCTAACCAGCATCCTGGTTTACTGACAACGTGGGCATATATTATATACCACAACAACAGTGCTGCTAGCTGTATTTTATAACTAAGTATCGGCACAATTGCCAATACTTCCTTGGAACGTATCTTTGACTACTAATCAGATTGCTTAGCTGAAAACGCGCTAGTTGTGTCATTAACAAGAGCCTCAGTTGTTTTAATTCTTTTCATAAAACAAATAGCCGATTGTCCCACTCCAATATGAGCAGTAACAGGCCAGCTACTTGCAACTAAAGCAGTGAACTTCATCACATTATGTAAAAGCCATGTCATACGTGTATAGCAAGAAGGCATGAAATTTTGAGAAACCGGGAAAATAATGCAAAACTGAAATAATTTACTTCCCAAAAACTGACTGTGTATGCATGGCACTGTATTGTATGTATGTATGCATGTATTTAATTTTCTGTATTAAGTCTCTGCGTATATTTTACTTTGCTACGCTGTAGTGACCTATGTTTGTTGTTTCAAAGCATATTCTGTAACACCATGTGCTGCAAAAGAACCGTCATCTATGTTCCAAAACAGAAGCCAGAGAATATTCTTCTCATGTGTAAAATAACTGTACATTACTCTTTTCTATATTTTTTAAAGAAAAGGGGAAAAATATAATATAAAGATTTTTAATGACAGAATTCTTTTTTTTATATAAAAAAGCAATAAAAAGAAAAAAACGGTTTAACACAGTAGGCCAGTAATAAACAGTGGAATGTTACAAGTATAAGTACTAGATCTTATTCCTTGCACACTGCAGTGTCATTGTTTGTTGATATCATGTTTTATATGGAAGACTGGCCACAGTTTTATTATTTTTGCCTATGTGTCTCATCACTATCTGGCCATATACAGTATTAGATGACGGGAGAATATTGTGAACAGCCTCTTTTCTACAACACAACAATTGAATCAGGCTTGGTGAGGGTATAGTTCCTACCAGACATAAGCCACAATTTATACAATAGTTAAGAAATATAAAATATTTACACACAGGACAATTAAATCATTTCAACTATAAGGCTTACCAAGTTACCATTCTTGGAAAACCTTTTGATAGTTTACATTAAGTTTAGTCCCCACCTATTATAAATTACATTACCTGTCATGACTAGCCAGGTTCACTATTTTAATAGTCAGCCTTACGCCTGGTGCTGTATGCTGTCCAGACTCTAGTGGGTCTACTGTGTGTTTTAAAGGTTTGGAAGTCCACCAAATACTAATTCTACAGTATGTCTAGGATATCATAGCACACAGAGATTGAATAAAACAATTACAGTAGCATGGCTTTCTGTGCAAAGAGAAATGTGGATGCTTTGCTCTGTTAATTATTAGGATCAGGAACTTTGCTACTGCATCATAGGTGGGGTGTGCGTGCCTCTCATAGCAAGTTGTAAGTAGTAGGTGGTCTATATCCTTCAGTCCTTCAACCCCCAGACACAATCATAAGACTATGTCACTCAAATACGCTACACCAAAGTTAAAAATCAATGAGATTAATCCCATAAGTCCTTGGCCATAGGATCTGTGTGACCAATTGTAGGTTTTAATGGTAACATAACTCAACTGACTTTGTGGCATTACTCTTGTTGTGTGCTGTATACATTTACAAAAATGGTCTAGTTAAGGTTGAGCCTGTGAATATATTTATTTCACAGCACTAATAGCTAATTTGGTTCATAAATTACTTACTACCGGTAGGTTAGACGAAAAGATGACCATCATATCCTCTTGTTTGTTTTTAGTCGTGGCAGGGACAAACCACGGATCAAGTATACTAGAATGTATAGGCACTATACGACACCAGCACATTCTCAGTTCTCATAAGCAGGGACAGCAAGTATTCCCGTAAAACAGGGCAATAAAATTATGCAATCCCTATTCACTTGCTGAATAATCATGGCAGCAAAGAAAACTGTGTCAATAGCAGTCTCAGACGACAAATTACTGTTTCATTATTTGTAATCTTGTATGTCAACTAATCAAGCCACAAATTTTACTTTTTGTCTCATTCATCAAAGCATTTTTCTCAAACTTTCAATGTTGTCAAGGAAAATAAACTCAAATGGAAATAATGTTACCCTAGCTGCAGATGGAATGAAGAGAGACGCGTTGTTCCATTTAGCTATTGTAGGATAACGACATGAAATTAATTTGGCTTTGTTTACACACATTTATCTATCTTGTTTGTATAATTCATGTATTTATTTGTCAAATTCATTATTTAATTTAAATCTTTGCACAGCAATAACCTTCTGGGTGTACGTACTGCTGTCAGAGGGCAACATTGTACCATTGCATTTACTATAACCTTGGGGTCCTTAGCTTATTCATGACATTGTATTGTATCATTTGCTTGATAAAAATGTTGACCCAGGTGACAGGTCCCAGATGGTAGAGATCTTGGTAGAGTACAATGTGTTGATGTCAAAGACACTAAAATGCATTTGGCTTATTCGTCATAGATACGTGTAGATATATCAGTTAAGATTATGGTCAGTTGTATTTAGCTAATTTAGTTAAGTCTCAGCCTTAGATATTGTGTCTTAATCAGATGTATGTAAAAGGCTATTCTTTCATAATACAAGAATAGCCTTTATATATTACATCTGTCATAACATTGCAGTCACTACGATGAACCAGAGACCACTTCACCTTGAGGTCATCAACATGCAAATGCTGAACCTTTTAGTTTAGGTTATGGATTTAGTTTAATCCATAAATTATTATTATTATAATCCTCAAATACATATCATATCCTGCAGGTATCTGAAATATTGATGTTTGTCAAGACAAGGAACTCTCACCCGCTCACTCAATGTGTATAAAGTTGCTCTAGATCAGACCTTCAGCTAAATGTCTAAAACAAAAAGGGTAAAAAAAACCAACATACATGCCATATGTTGTGAATTCATGGGCATTTCCCACACTGTATGTGTTCAGTACTGTAGCTGTCACAAAGGTGACAGGTTTTTGCTGGGCACTGGCTTGGGCATGCACATGATGCACACACACACACATGAATGACATGATGCACACACACACACACACACACTACTGAGGTAGGGCATGAAAACATCCCTCCGTACGAGTTTGTGGTGGCTTGCTGTGCTTTGGGCTTCGGCAGCACTTTTGCAGACCACTGCTGGCTCTTCTAAGTGGCAGGACGACTTGGAGGGGGAGAGAGAGAAAGGAACAGAAAGAAAACGTGTCAGGCAGCGAATAGATATAAAGTAAACATGCTGTTAGCAACAACATGAGGCAAGACCTCATTTGAATTTGAGAATATTTATATCAGTAGGGTAGTGTGATGTTTTCGGTGTATGGAAATGACATATGACTGAGGCAGACAGCTCGTCTGCCTTCAGCAACGAGGCTGTCACAGTGACATTAGCGCTGAATTAAATAAATTAATCACGTGAACCGCCAGTGTCATTCAGTGAAAATAGGTGATGTACATTGTACAAGCTTGTTGTGCAGCTTTTAGATCGGCTATTTTCATTATATATATATTTTTTTTTCTTTACATTTAATGAGCAATGGAGTATAAATTAAGCTTGAAAGTTTATACATGACTTTGCGAGTTCTATACTGTACAGTGTACATCGTGATGTCACGGTGGTGGGTGTGTCATAATCCCCCTGCGTTAGACCAGACTTCCTGCTCCGAAGGAGATTGGCAGCAGGTGTGACTGGTTCATGCTTCATTGCCGTGTTATTGTGCCAAGTGTCTTGCCCAGGGATATTTTTGGCTCCCACCTTGTCTTAATCCCGTCGTGAATCATTCTCTCTCTCTCTCTCTCTATAAAACCTCTCAGAGTGAGTGTGTGTGTGTGTGTGTGTGTGTGTGTGTGTGTGTGTGTGTGCGTGTGCGTGTGCGTGTGCGTGTGTGTGCGTGCGTGCGTGCGTGTGTCTATACACGTGCGACACCGTGCATCTGTCCCGGGTCTAACTTGGGGAACCGTCCAACGGATTGACCTCAAACTTGGCATGTGTTCCGGCGATGAGCCTGGCGCGTGCATCGCCCAGTTTGAATTTGGTCGGAACGATTATCGACAATTGGAAAACCACGAATGTCTGTAATCCGTCTGTCCGAATCTCAGGCCACATCCTCGCAGACATTTAAAATATATACGTAAATATACGTGTACACATGGAATCGTCTCGGGAAATGTGTGCCCACAGGAAACCACTGAAACCGCCTCACATGGCTCCACATTAAGTAAGGTGGAGTTAATAGGACTGGTTGTTAAAGATCCCTAAATATTGAATATTTAGGGATCTTTAACAACCAGTCCTATTAAGAATCCCACATTGCATGTATAGTGGGTCCCACACTGGTCACTCTGATATCAAGTAGGCCTACAATGGGCATTGCATAAACAGGTGGGGTGTGCATTTCCAACTCCATCACTCCGGGTTGCAATTGCGTTGTTCCAGAATAGGCCGGTGCCAGATTACAAATAACCTGTTGATTTAATTATCTAGTGTTATTAGTACTGTGGGTACCGCATTTGGTACTCTTTATATTGCTGGTACAGCAAGTGTGCAGTGGGGCCATGTTTCACCAGTTTCAATTGAAACAGGCCTCAACCCTCAGGGGGCCTCCAAGCTCCGACTGACCGTCAAAGCACCAGGCTTGAGTCAACCAACCCGCCACCCGTGGCCCTCTATCTTTCTGTTAAGTTACGTTTATTTCCTGTTAATAACCATGGGTAAAATGTGCGGACCGGGAGGTAAAGGCGGAGACACTTTATTGTATAGGGACGACAGTGTGTTGCGTAATTGGCGAGAGTAATGGCTGCGCACGATATTAAACAGTCCAAACCCCTGTATCAACAGAATCATTTTGTCATGGGTATATATGGGGGGCCTCATATTTGGTCTTGAAACGGGCCTCCAGACTCCTAAGGCCGCCCCTGAGTGGGGCATGCAATATTTCCCGATAAATGACATTGTTCCACTTGCGTGATCCCAGGCCAGAGTTGGACTGATTTATAAAACATTGACATGGCAGGGTACACATGTACTGTACAGTTTGTAGGATTTTAAGAGTGAACCCATACAGTAAATGGGCTAAACCTTACATCAACCAACATCATAAAAAACATATTATAAAACCTTATTCTCATAAAGATCTTATGTCTTCACTTTTCACTGTCCCTGTCTCACCAATCGGTTTCCACTTTTTCACATTCCCTGCCTGTTCCTCTGGGGGTTTACTACCAT
>OOFJ01078535.1:0-12804 GCA_900323375.1 Benthosema glaciale
TCTCCAGCTCCATTCAAAACATGGTCGGCCACAGATGTTCGCTTCGTATCCTCCTCATGACAGATCACTGATTCATTTGCCACTGTCACACAGTGACATTCTGTAGAGAGTGTCCCCTTCCTCCCTCGCCCTCCACACTGGAGGAAAATACATGAGCGCCATGCTGTTGTTAATTACATTACCAACAAGCTTAGCAGCAAGGCGGCCAGTGACCCAATTATTTCTGGAAAACATCAATTTCACACTGTCTTTGAACAATGCGATTATTATTATTTTTTTAAAGGCAAGCGGAGGTTTCCACTTGTTGCATGGCCGTGTCTGACGCGTGTGTGTGCATTTGGAAGAGTGAAGCTTCTTGGGGACTAACGTGGCTGGCAGGCCCTCTGAATTGTGAGCCAATTGTTTCTCAGACATGTACACATAATCAATCATGAGTACACACTGCCGCTGGTAGTCATCCACCTGAATGGTTGCTAACAGCATTCGGGTGTTCAGCCATTTATTTATTTGCTCTATAATGTTCTGTACTCTCAACCCTTATACCTGATATTCATCCCCACGCATTTTTCCGTGTACATCCTAATGAGGACTTTCATTGTGCCATTGAGCCCTCCTTTTAACCCCTTTCAGAGGCACTGCATTATCTTGGGCCTGCAGTTTATTTTGCGCTTGTTTTCAGGCGTGTTCCCCCTATATACAGGAACGTGCACGGGCACATCCGGAGTATGCCTTGTGTGGTGCTTTGTAAAAGGCCAGACACGCTGCAGATCTGTAGGAAAAAACCTACAGTTTGTTTTCCCCGCTTGCATTTTTATGATCTCTGTTTAAAGATGACTTTTCCTTCTGGTGGAGACACATCTCCATGGATTCTACCCCTGCTGTATGTATATAATATATCCTCTTGGTTGGTGCGTTGGTTTTACCTGCAAACAGCAGCAGCACCTGCCCTTTGAGGATGTTCACCGCCGCTCAATCATGTACAGCACTGGTTCCCAAACACTGGGTCGGGATCCAATTTTGGGTCGCGGACTCTGACACATTGTTGTGCATGCACTTATTTTTAGGGCGTACCCTATGTCCACCTTTGAGGGTTTGTGTAAACACAAACATTGAAGACAAAAGTGAGGATGCAAATTGTGATTGGCCAGAATGAGATGATGGTCTCATCTTCTCACCCCCCCTCACTTTACACGTGTGTGATTTTGTTTCCTAAATTTGTTTTTTAATTCTTATTTCACAACATTTTCAAAAAGCATTGCCCAAAAAAGCAACCTTTTTCATTAATTAAAAACAAATTAAATGTTTGTTTGTTTGTTTTTTAAATTCCATGAAGAAATTAAAGAAAAATCTAAGAAATTCCATAAATTAGAAAACATATTTATGTAGTAGTGAAAATAGCCAATCTACAAGCTCATAACGCGGCGCAAAGCGACACATTGTGAGCTTTTAGATCTGCTATTTTCACTCGTTTGGGTCCTGTGGAGACATCTCTTTTGGGTAACGGGCTAAAAAGTTTGGGAACCACTGATGTACACTGATGTATGTATGTCCATGAAAATGTCAGTACATAGACATAAATACAGACAGTGAGAGGAGCAGGGACTCTATGTCTGGGGCAGCAGGGATCGGTGATCAATGTTCCATGCCTATGCTGATTAATCACCAGTAAAGATCAGAAAACGGTGAAGAATGGTACTTGGCACTTTTATTGGTACCAATCGACTGCAGATGTACGTAATGTCTTTCTAAGTGGAGCAATTAAGATAATCAAACTGTTTTCCGGGGACATGAGATCAGCGTTTGACTGGCTAGTGTTGGGTGCTAATGTCTAAAACATTGGAAGGAGTCAAGTGTTTTGCCCGGCTAATTGTTTTATCAAGATGAGGCTTGGAAGCACCAGGCCGTGGACAGTGATGCATCGGGGTCCAGTGAGGCGACCAACTGTGATGCTGAGTAATTGCCTCAAAGTGACCTATTCCTAGCGTAAGAAAACAATGATCTCATCAACCACCACATATCATAAACCAACCGGCTCTTTTCAAGCGAAAATACTTTTATCATATTCAAGGGCCGAAGGAGAACTACAACTTTTAGGTGACAGAAGTTGGTGCTGTACCAATGTACACAAGAGAGGAGTTTCCACCAAGGGGGCTATGTATCACATCCTGCAATTAAATTTAACAGTGAAGAACCAACATTAGACATGTGGCTGAGCCTCAAATAACATTCTCCATCGGCCGCAGCTACTATTTGATTTACACGGGCTGTGTATCAAACTAGGCTGCTAGTTTTAAGTGCTTGTTCTTTGAAATTATCGCCATACCTCTATAAGCAAGTCATCTTGGTTATGTAAGGCCTGCATACCATGCCTTACCTGTGAACAATGATAGACAAGGTTGTATTTAAGCCTGATTTATACTTGGTTGCGCGCCGGTGTTTCATGCCGAAAATAGCCAGTCTACATTACAAGCTCTCAACCGAGTTGTGAGCTGTTGTAGAGGGGCTTAGGCATACTAAGTTATATTTTTGTTGACATAGACAAATATACAGTGTTATTTCTGTCCATTTGTTTCCCTTCCTCATTTTTTTTAACAAGCCCCAAACTCCACAGACCAACCATGTACAATACAGAATCTAACCTGGCAAAACACTTTAGAAGACTGGTCTGGATTTGTTGTTAGTCGTTGCCAGTATACCATTTCCGGATCTGGGAAAATGTTTTGCAATGCATGCTTGTGTTGTGATATAAAAAAAAATACAAAACAGTGGGCTTGTGAAAGCTCTCCAGTGTCTGTGGCAGGAGAACAGAGATCGTGATTCTTCTGACTGTCTTGTCTGTGCGACGTTCTCTCGTGAAAGAGATGTCAAGTGTGATGAAGGGTGTACAAACACAGAGGTTTGCTCAACATGAGGCCCCACCAGACCTGACGTAGCCAATACGTGTTGCCAAGGGATTCCTTTTAGGGCGGGGGGTTCGGCTCCCTTAAAGGAATTTGATGTATAGCGCCAACTGCATTCTTACATGTCAACGAGCAATGTCATTTTTGCAGATGACTTTTTTTGGCTAAGCCATATGACAGCAGTCTTAATTTGACAAGAGACTAAGTAAACTGGTGGTAATGTGAAATCCCTCTTTTCGGGAAATATCTCAGTTGAGAGAATTATTTTGCGCAAGGTCATGGAAATGAAAAGAAACACAGGAAACCAATTAGGACCTTGGCCTATATGTGTGAAATCATAGAGACTGATCATCTTGTAATTCAAACAGATGTACTCACACAGGCTATGGATAATTGGAACTAACTACGGTCCTCATAATCGTGTGGAGAAAGATGGTTTATATTATTGCAGGTGTAGGACTGTTGTAACATGTCTAACATTTGTCCCTCTCTCCCTTTATGCTCTCTCTGTCTGTCTCTCCCCCCCCCTCTCTCTCTCTCCCTCCCTCTTTCTCTTCCTTAGCAGAGTTTCAATGCTCCTCCACGTTCTAAGATGAAGTTATGGAAAGGTGCTACTTTTGCCTTCATGCTCTGTGGTGCTGCGCTCTCCCTCCTCCTCACTAGAAACATGGCCACAATCGGACAGTTCAGACCTACCAGGGTAAAATATCCACAGGCATCGTCAGTCTCATTAAGACCATCATCATCATCATCACCATCATCGTCATCATCATCATCATCATCATCACCACCACTACCATCATCGATATTACCATCGGTGACCACAAAACCATCCTCCTCCCACTCACCGTTGTCTTCGTCGTCGTACCGACGAATGGGTGGTCTCCAGCGGAGAGCGAGATCGACAGACGGCATGAACTCTATCTTCTCAGAGTGTAAGATAAACTGTTTTGGTCTTTTCCTGTAAGCAACCTGTAACACGAGATGGCGTGTGAAGGGGCGTCCTGCAGGCAGAGAGCCCCAGTATGTGTTGTTTATCTGGCACATCCTTATGCCTTACAATAACCCATGCAGTCACTGAACACCTCATGGTTCACTGGCTGCCCATATGGCTGAGGGGCCGAGGGGTTAGGTGGGCAGAAACCATAAAACCTTCACGCGGCTTGAATAGAGGGATGATTTAGGCCATTTTCTTTTCGAAGGAGTGCCGTTTTTACATGACCCGAGCGGAACCTCCTCCTCTACTTGTATTTGTCAGCTTCATTTTCACGCCGTGTTAAAGCTATGTTATGCTGTCTTTTCGTTTCATCATGTTGATATTTAATTTAATTTTGTGCTGCCAGTGAGTGATAAGAACCCGAGGTTCTTCCCCATAACTCTATGGGAAGAATTTAGAGCTGTAACAATGTGACACTGTTGAAATTCATTAAAACTAGGTTGGCAGTACACTTAATCACAGAGTTTCACGCACAGTGCAACAAACATTAGGTTAGTTTTCTATTTTCTTGACCACAATTTTATGTCATTTAAACAGATGCATTACCTACATGGTATCCTACAGTTTCAATGTACATATTATTTCCATAGTTTACCTATATATTGTTTACACAGATGTTAGGTTGCTGGTTTACCTGGGATCCTAGATTCTTGAGTCACTACACTGTCTCCCTGCAATCTATGTATTTGATTACCTTGCTTATTGTAAGTCACTCTGGATAAGAGCTACTGCTAAATGCCTTGATTGTTATCATGAATCTGGAGTTTTGGCATACATTGATGAAACTGAAATTATGAATCTAGAGTTTTAGCATACATTGATGATGGGTAAAGACCTATCTGTACACAGCAGGACACTCTGTTGTGATTATAACAGAAGAAACGTGCACTTGCATGAGTCACTCTAGCATCACTGCCTTCCTGTATACTGTGAGTGTACTGTGTATAGTTAAGATATCTGATTCATCTCTCACCACAGTTTCCAAGCTGTTCCAGAGCTTCACTGAGGGCGAGCTGCAGCAGGTTGTGGGAGCCTTCCTGGACAGGAAGAGACGGATGTCCCACCGGCTGTACAGGAGCCACACCCGCAGGACTAAACGAGCCCGGCGGCCCAAGCCCTGCTCCCTGCGCGAGGTGGAGCTGACGGTCAGCGAACTGGGCCTTGGCTACGAGAGTGACGAGACCATGCTCTTCCGCTACTGCAGCGGAAAGTGTGCCGGCCACCGGCACAACTACGACCTCACCATGGACCACATGAGGCGCTCGGGCTTCCGCAAGAAAGGGCGCAAGGACAAGGTGAGCAGTGGCCCCTGTTGCCGGCCCATCGCGTACGAACAGAACACCTCCTTCCTGGACAACAAGAGCCGGTACCACACGATAAAGGAGGTGTCTGCACAGGAGTGCGGCTGCGTATGATGCAACCGCGCTGCTGCGGTGGGAACCTGACAATGTATTGACAATCTCTCCACTGACACACATGCTGCTCTCGGGCTCTCCGTTAAGTGTTACATGGATGCTAATAAAAGACAAGTGGAGGTAACTGTGGAATAATAAATCTAAGGACGCAAGTATGGGATATATACAGTATATAAAACCAAGGCGGAACTTATGGAATCTATATAAAACCTAAGGCAAACCTACAGTATGAAATATATATATATAAAGCCAAGGAGGAACGTATGGAATATAGTCGTGGCTGCTCACTGGTGATCTATGCCTTTATCATGGGCAGACATTAGATCATTATTAGCATCCACTGCCTCAAGCTGGGAACAAATCACAGGAGCTGTTTTTGTGTTTGTTGTTCGCATGCAACAGGATACAGAGAAGGACTGTTCATACCCATAATGAAAGCTATTTGTTGTCTTTTCTATCTGTGTAGTAACACTGTGAATTGTAGTGCAACCATAATGTAACATGATTTTGTTGATGACGTTGCTGATGCTGACGTTGTTTCCCATAGTACACGCAATATAGATGAGTACCTGTTTTCAAACACGTGGAATAGATTCTTGCTGTTACGCCACTCCTGTACGCATCACTTTTAATAAAGTGATGGATTGCAGTGTTATTACACAGGTGTCATTGAACAAGAAAAACTCATTTTTTTAAAAAATAGCTTCAGATTTGAGAACCACAATTAATTAGTGTTTATTGTAACGTAATGTTGTTTAGTTGAGAAATAATGAGACCCTGCATCAAAATCAAGCAGCATTGCTTGCTCTCACCGTAGAATAAGCATGGTATAAAAGCATTTCTCCCTCATCCACCCATCCTGAAGGTAACTCATCATACTCCAGGAAATTTCTATTCTAGATTGTTCATCATCATCAAGCTTCTCGTAACGATTCCAAAATCACCCAGTGATTTTTTTTCCCATAATCCTTTGGAATTATTTTCCTCGAAGTATTGCCAAAGCACATTCAGTCGTCTTCAAAACCCGTGATTAATTTACACTTTGAGATTTATAAACACGTCTCCAATTACAGGTGATAACAAGTCTTAAAATGTATCATCTTTAGTTGTAATTTGTGAGGTTTACGCTCAGTTTTTAACACCAATGGTGGTTTGGGTAATGAGGAGCAAATGTGTGAAAAAGAAAAATAATCAAAGTGTTAAGTAGTGACATGTTTTCCTAACTATGAAGTAGAGTTGGGAATTGTGTTCGAGCCCATCCATAAAAAAAAGCATACATTACTACGATCCAAACCTCACTGTTTGGCCTTTGTATTGGCCTGACAAATGCCTGCTTCTTGTATTGCCTAGTAGAATTTAAGAGAAAAACAAGCTGCTGAAGAAGTGAATTATGATGCATATTTCCCCCCAAAATAATTTACACCATCACAACTCGTTACTTGGTCTGAGCCCATTGCAACTGTTTGCCTGAAGTATAGTAAATTATATTATGTTTTGTTTTGTTTTATTGTTCTGAGCAGATGCAGTTCTGGGTGTGGATGCGGTGCATCTTTATTGTGGAATATGTGTATTTATTGGGGCTGTAAATTATGGATTGCATATTTATTTAGATGACCACACAGAAACGGCTTACTATTGAGCAACTGTGCCAAAAATGTTTTATCTAACATTCTATACTGACTGCTGAATAAACAGAGACAATCTCCGATGTATGAACGCTTATTATTTGTTATCTCCCAGCACTACACTTTGTGGTGTCAAACTAGCATTGTATCAAATATACTCTGATAATGCATGTTACATGTCATTTCAAGTAAAGATTTTACCCCAGAGATGGCAGCTATAGTACAGTGTGAGGTTCCTTTGCTAGCTGGCCCCACCAACGATATCTCATTATATTTGAGTATGAAGTGTAGGCCTATTTCACGTCACTACTTCAAGAGCTGGAAGGTACAAAATGACAATTTGAGATATGTGACATGTCAAGACAAATGCTTGCGAGTTTTCCCCGAGAATTGTAATCATATTGACATACATGTCACTGATGTCAGTAAACACAAAACATGGCAACCAAAGGTCATGTGTTGTGATGAATCAAAGTGACATGGTTTCCCAAAAGGTAGAGGTTGTGCAAATATTTTACTCCACTTCCAGTGGCCTTTGTGCCATGTTTGATTCCCTGGAATTTAGGGATTGTCTCCATAGAGAGATCTCAGCAAAGAGAAGTGTTGCACACTTCTTGCATGTTCAAGGCTGGTTAATGGGATGGAATAGGTGCATTAGTTCATCAGATTGAGCTCTCTATGTTTCTGTCTGTCTGTCTGTCTGTCTGTCTGTCTGTCTGTCTGTCTGTGTCTCTCTCTCTAACCATAGAAACATTATGGAAATAGTCACATGTCCCTCAAATCTTCGATAAAGGTGCTCTGATCAGGTTTTTTGGGACCGATCACCGATTGTTTTTCTCACGATCGAAGGTGAAAATTTGAATATTTCCACAATTATTACATGTCAAAACCCACGTCAAAACGTGTGTTCATTGGGAGGAAGGGGAGAATGTTTAGGCCTGTCACAAAATGCAAAAGGATATATCTGTCTGACTGACTTTTATACCACTTAATTGGTATAAAATTATTGTTTTTTCCAGATCTGATAAATTGCCAATCACCCATCGAGTCATTTGGAGAGAAAATCGGCCGATCACCAATCGGTGGATGATCGATCGGATCACCTCTAATAATCTTGAATTCTTAATAGGTTAAATGCCAACTTTTAATCTACTGAACAACAGCTTCATCGCACAACTCCCGTATAGCACCAAGGTCTGGTGAGAAAGCACTGCAGCCCCCCCACTGTATGCCTTAACCAGCCTTCCACCTCACAACACGCCCACCCACCGTAGGCCTACCGTCTTTCCACCTCACCACACAAACATCTCCACAAACAGATTCGGGCTGTTTTGACATTTCTGGGATGTGGTCCAAGACCCGCCATGTATATGTGAAGCATAAGCTTGTTTTAACTGTGTCTAGAAAAATAATTTGACAACAGCAGTAGTGAAACGATCTGTAATATAAGACATTTATAATTGAAACCACCACCAGAAATTGCACTGTTTAAGTGCATAAACTCCCCCAAATACTAAACTTCAATACGCTATTTATGGAGATCTTTCTTTAACCAAGACTATTATCACAGGATAATACAGCATTTTGTCAAGATATCTGTTTTACTTTTCCACTTTTCCAAGAATTATATTTCTTTCAAGGGGTTCCTTTTTGATTTATTTTTCATACCCATAACCTGGAAAATTGTTCTCTCAACATGTTATTACAGGACAGTGAAAATGGGGATACGTTTCTCTGATGTAAACAGACATTTCCGTTCCATGTCATGTAAACCTGAGAAGAGGAATGGCCTTCTAAAACAGCCTCAGTGCCTGTAGACTCTCTGGAGCGAGATATGTCTGACACGACATCCTGCTGGAGGCTGGAGGGCAGGTATACCCGACCGCAGCACAAACCATTACTACTTCATCTTATGAGTAAACATAATTATGAAATGTTGCAAGTACAGTTGGATTCCAATTTAAGATTTGTCTCTGCTTGTTGTTGGAGGCGCACATGTTTGTGAACTTCAAATTAAAGTAGGGGTTGAACTTCTTGGCCAGATATGGAACATTAACATAGCAAGTTCATAGCATTCACTTTACCTCACCTGAGGTACAGTATGTACAGTGTAGCTGTAGCCTATGGCTCCTCAGTGTTTCCCCTAGCCAGAAGCTCATAGTGTGGGGAGGGAGCTTTCACGTCGGACCCGTCCACACATTTTCTTCTTTCTTTTTTGTTTGTCTTTTGTAGTCTTTTGGAGGTTATTTGCTTTTATTTGGCCTAATTGCGGCGGCCTACTGAAGATCATACTGTGGTGGTTTGTGGTGGCTCATTGTCTTTAGCCTCTCCTGTCTGTATAAGTGTGTGTGACAACTTACCACAGAAATGGCAACATTAGAGTTGTCAACAAAGATGTGTGGCTAGTATATTATCATTTCAATTGTCCACTGACTATTCTTCCCTAGCACATTGAAATACAATACGTACTACTGCTCAGTAACACATCTGCTGTTGCTAACAGCACCGACTTGTTCTACAATAAACATGTCAAGGTTTTACAACAAGCTCCCCTGACCAGCTGCGATGGGATGGTGAATTCAGATGTCTGTAAAGAAAAGTATGACGGGTCGGAGGATTTGAGGAGTGGATTCTTGAGGACCCGTGGAGGGCTGGACAACAACCGCCAAGAACACCCTGAATACTCTCTGTCCAAGTCTGTCCAAGGAGGAAATATATCCTAAAACCTTTAAACTCAGTTGAGTGTTTTATGTTTTATAGCCTACATTCATTTCACTGGTGTAGGAATGTATTGCCAATGAATTTTGCCATGAATTGGTCTGGTAGTTATTTTATAGATACAAAAAAAAAGACAACTATCCATAAATAAACCGAAATATAACGGTCAGTGAGCTTCAATAGTTTATCTTGCTTCAACTGAACAAAATGACATCAGATTCATTCTGGAAGCTTGATTATTAACCATGTTCTTTGTAAGACTGTGGTGCCCCCTGTTGTTGACATGCTTACATGGTCTTATATCCTTAAAAGAAAAGAAGAAGAGAGTGGGCAGTTCAGTTATATTGAGATTGACTTCATAATGCAGAGAGAGCCAGTGGAGGGAGGGACTGGCAGAAATTTATCTTAGGCCAGATTGAGGTACAAGTGTGTTCGGAGCCACGCTATCACCCAGTAGTGAGGACATAATGTTTTAAATGTATATCAACATAATTATTTATGTTTATAATCTTTATATTTTGGGGCATTTTCTGTTGTTTTTTCCGCTTCTGTTAGGCAAGACCGTGCAGAGGGACAGGATGTTGATCGAGGGGAGAGAGAGGAAAGGCATGCAACACATCTCCAGACGGAATAAAAGCGGTAACAGTGCAATAATAACGACGTGCAGGCCGACACACTATCTGGTCAACTGCTGGTGCATCTTATACAGCTACATCATTTGTGGTTCTTATGCGGTATAGTAAAAAATACTTTTAGACTCACACTCGCTCATAAATGCTGACATGGAATAATATATATTCATCCAGAAGGCTGTGGCATATAATCATTAGGTTTTACATTAACATCACTTAGATGTGCATCAAGCGAATAGGCAGTCACTCATGTTTTATTAATAGAGGCATAAGCATCTCCCAGTACACAACACACAATGTTCCATATGGGCTGATGTCAGTAATCATTAATAAACTGTTAATGTCAATCAATCAATCATTCTATCAATCAATCTAACACGCACGCACGCACACACGCACGCACGCACGCACCGAGTAGAAACGCATCTATTCAGACTCCATCTTAGCCCTTAGCACTTGCAGTAGTACAGGCGTAAAGGTCTGAACTTATGTATCTTAGATAGCATGTTTATGTAGACTTAGATAGCATTTATGTAGACTTTAGTTTAATTAGCCTAGATAGTTTTTTTACGGTTATGTTCTTAGCTCATGTTTGATTCACATTAACTACTTTGTATGTATATGATGTATTGCCATGCTTTTCTTTTGTTCATGCTTAATGTAAATCGCTCTGGATTAAGAGCGTCTTCTAAATGTCTAAATTGTAATTGTAAATTGTAGAATTGGCTTTGCCCTCTCATGGCAGGACCACACTATTATAACCACTGGGAGTATAATTCCACTTTTCCTTTAGCCTTTGTTTAAAGTTGTTGATCTATTCTAAGTCGAGGCTAACGATAAATAATACACGGTAACACTTATGACTTTGAAATATATTTATGATGTCTGCCTGGTGCAAAAAAGCGCTTCCTTACCCACTCCCTCACTCCCTTTAGAGCATTCCAGGAACTCAATTTAGCATTTTTTCATCACAGTCTTCTATTAACTTCTCCCACACGACCTAATCCTTTCTGACATGATTGTCCTCAGAGTAATGCCAAAACACATTAAGTCAACTGGAACCCATGACTCATTTACAGATGTGGCTTATATAAACATGCTTCAACTTACAGGTGATAACAAGTCTTAAAAATGTGAGTGTCTATGGCTGTAATTTCAGAATTCCACACTCCCTTAACGTCTGGTGAACTATATAATGAGAGGTGAGAAATGAAAGAGAAATGGACATAGAGTGGGCCGCATTGGTGATTTGTTCTCTGCTCTGGGAGAAACATTCTTAAAACATTTTTACATTTGTTGCACTTGGCGAATGAATGGACTCCCGATTTTGATGTTGAATAATGTAGAACTATGAAAAATATGTCGAGGACTACTGTATTTCAGGAGCTGTTTCTTTTTCAAACTTTTACTTTCACTTAATAAATAATAACAACAACAACAACTAAATGGTAAATGGTGCATTTATATAGCACCTTTATCCAAGGCACTTTACATAGATTGTGCATTACATTCACCCATTCACACACTTATGGCAGCAGAAACCATGCAAGGCACCTACCAGCACATCAGGAGCAATTAGGGGTTAAGTGTCTTGCTCAAGGACACATCGACACTAACTCTGGGGGAGCCTGGGTTCGAGCTGGCAACCTTGCGGAACCATCCAGCCACTCTACCCCTGAGCCACCGCCACCCAAATATAATAACAACAAAAACAACAACAACAACAAGATTAAGCAGTTCATAGAGACTGAGTAGGCTTACTGAAAATAAAGACAACAATAAAGCCATTGAGTAAAACATTGATTTAAAAGCATAGATCGATTTTATATAATAATATTTGGGCATAATGCAACTTTGAAAAGTTGAAAAGGTTTGAAAGGATTAGTGTTTGAGAGGTATAGCTTTAGATGACGGCACTGAAAGGAAGCGGTAACATTGAGTAATGACAGGGTAATGACAGATACAAGGGCATGTGCAGGCCTTATCTGACCACTGAATTATGTTGTAAATTCACAGCGATCATCATAACTATACAGCTTTTACTTACACTTAAACTAAGGACCATTTCACTACTTTTCAACTTATTTTCAAATATTGGACCATTTCACTACTTTTCAACTTATTTTCAAATAATTGGTCCTCACTAATGTTCATGATACCAGCTCAGTGGCCTTGTGGTTAGAGTGTCCACCCTGAGATTGGGAGGCCGGGTCATACCAAAGACTCTAAAAATGGGACCCAATGCCTCCCTGCTTGGCACTCAGCATCAAGGTTTGGATTGCGGGTAAGTCCCTGTGACATACTAGCGTCATGTCCAGGGGGTGTACTTGTACATCAAGCTGCCTCAAAGCAGTGAGATAGTCTGCACTGAAGGTTAGAACTGGGGGCACGGTGGCACAGTGGTAGTGCTGTCGCCTCACAGCTAGAAGGTCCTGGGTTTGATTCCCGCTAGGGACACTGTGGGTGCTGGCGGCGTGTCTCCTCCTCCGCGTCATCAGTGCCCATACCCGAGGCGGG
>OOFJ01078536.1:23941-36896 GCA_900323375.1 Benthosema glaciale
CTGGGGAAAACTCTCCCCCACTGCAATGTACTGTGGTATTTCATTGCCAACAATGCATGTACCGTATTTTCCGGACTATAAGGCGCACTTAAAAGCCTTTAATTTTCTCAAAAAACGACAGTGCGCCTTATAATCCGGTGCGCCTTATAGTCCGGAAAATACGGTAGTAGCATCACTGGTTTGATTTAAAAAAAGGAAATAGGCAGTAATAGGCCTTAAGGGGGCAGGAGCCATAAGTACTAGTAGGAAACAAAATTACACACAACAAATACAGATTGTCAGACATCTGGAACTGGAATAGACTTGGAGGTTGAATCTCTACTCAAGGTTTGGAGTTTCAACATTACATGTTCACCTGCAAAATACTATATACATTATACAGTAGTCTTTCCAAACATCCACAGGGCTAACTGGTGCCGCTTATCCTCAGTGAACAACAACACATATATCTTTGACTAGAAGCTTGACTGCTCTCCGCTACAGCCAAAGCTGTGAGGTCACCAAATCTGAACACAGAAAAGCAGCCCCTCCTGACCAGATGTAGCTATGGACTCCCCATGCTGGTTATTAGGAGTGGGAATGGGTGGAGGACTAATGCGACTAGGCCAAGTTCTCAAAGAACTGGCCAAAGGAAGAAACTACTACTGCCAATAAAGTGTGGTTCTTCTGCAAAGCCCTCTTAAAGGGACATTTCACTGCTGGAAGAAACAGCACTCAAGTCTGCGTGTTTGACTAGGGTTGGACTGGTTTGCTGAATTCCTACAATGACCATAATGCTTTAAAGTATGGAGGGGGGATGCTGCATGGAGGTGTGTGACCTGACCTGTAGTCCGGGAAGGAAGTGAGACCACATTTTCATGACAAATTTTCATCATGAAGATGGCGTCGTGCCAAAGATATCTAATCTCTCCATCTTATCTATTATACACACATTAAAAAACACAAGAAAGTGGTTCTTGTGTCCTGGACATCATTCACATAAGATCTGGTTGCAAAAGGGGTGAAGTGAGTGGCCCTTTAAATGTTTTCAATTTCAGCAATTAATAACTCCAGTATATCTGGTCCAACATGCTAACTCTGATGTTATCCATTACACCATGACCAGACGGCTGGCTCTACGCTGCCTGTGGGCAGGCCTTTTAACACAGTATCACACCAGACCAGCTCTGTTCTTACTTTACTACTCTGTGCAGGGCATCCTGTCTGCCTCACACAAGCCCCGACACAGCACTAGCAGCAGAGCTACGTAGTGGCAGTGAGATTCCCCATCACACAATTTAGTGGCCGGATATAATCCTGCAGTTGTAAATGACTTAAACTGATAAGTGCTGGGAGTGAGCATCTTTAGATTTCAGATGACTTTGCCACCATATACTGTATTTCACAAGGGGAACAAAGGGGACACATAATTATGGTGGGTCAAGCATTTGGCTCTCTAAAAGTGGTAATATTTGGAATTTGAAAATATAATTTATAAAATAAATTTGTTTAAGTTTTAAGTACAAAGAAAGTTATTATACTGTAATGTTAAATGTGAACAAGATACCATGAATGTATGGATTATGTATAGAGAATCAGGCCCTGTGCCTGTGACCTGTGCCTCAAACACTTGAGAACCACTGTTCTACAATTACCATTAGGGAGTGAGGCGATACATCCGTCTCTTCTGTACCATCATGAAGCTAAAATTTAAATACTTTAATGTCCCATAGGACTAGACCAATGGAAGCAGAAGCACACACTGCTGTCAAGACAAGAGTACTGACAACAGCAAGGTGAAAAAAGAGAAGGGCCATTAGTCAATGCAATGTTTACAATATCTATTAGCAAACCACACCTAAGGATCATTGAACATGATCTAGTGACTTAAAATATCAGTAAGGACCTGATATTTCTGGAAATTAAACACATGTAAACAGCCTGCATCCTTAGACTCACTAAATTGAGAAATGATGCAATCATGTCACCCTCTGGGGGGTCCTGGGATGCAATACTGTACTCAGTACTGTACTCAGTACTGTACCCACCCCTGGGCCCCGGGCCCCATTACATTGAAAACCTATTTACATCACTGCACACACATTATGAAAGATTTGGTAATGCTCAGTTTTCTACGACTAACTGCTTAATGTTTCAGCTGCGTATCCAAGTAGTTTTTGGACCCACAGACTTGGTGAAGACAAAGTGTCTTTTCACCAAAGGGGAAGATTGGAATTGTGATGAACTTGCCGTCATTTTGTTTGAGGCTAATTTAATACAAGCCCTTGTAATGATGTCAGCAGGACAACAGTGGAAGGTGGCTTTCACTGCTGCTCTATCTACAATAGAGAGCCTACTCTAGTGGCGTACTACTAATCAGCAAACACACACAGTTCCAGGAAGAGACCAACGAAACAGGAGTACCTTTTATCAATGAATCGACACACACCCTCGTCCACAACCAAGCCCCACCCACATTCTTTCACTTATGGGTAACTTGGCTCGCAGGACAGTGCTACAAATGACCTGACATAAGGGCAAGCATTACAAACTTGAAGTTTAAGCCTGTTATTATATGTGATGTCAATATCTGTCTTTTGTCAATTCGTGACATTATATTAGAGCATAAGCATTCATTCAACTTAACAGACACTGGGAGCCCTTTGAAGGCATATACAAAAATATCTAAGGAAAAAGAAAAGTAAAAAATTGTCTTTCTAGTCTTTTGGTACCATTAACCAACACAGCTGACTGACGCACGCACGCAGCGTCTTCTAGAAAGATTTACATGCTTTCCCTCTCTTGCGCACCCCTCCATCTGTCATGTATTCTTCAGGGCCAGCAGGAGAACAGTGCATTCACAATGGTAGTGCTCATAAAATGGGAAAGAAGAGCTATCTTGCAGCTTGTCTTCTACACATGAATATGTTACCCTAGGCACCCCCAGAGTAAAAGAAAAAAAAAGAAAGGAAAAAACAGACAGATGCTTGCTGGATGTTGAAACACAGTTCGCTCCAAACTGGTCTGCAGTTGTATGGCTAACATGGCTTGTGGGCAAACACTGCCGTGACCTCAATGACTAGGAATTTCAGGGAAAAGCAGGTCAAACCAGCAGCGCTAGCCTAGTACAGAAACCTGGAGAAGTGACTCACTTAGCCTGTTCACTGACATTGCCTGATGGACACTTAGCTGACTGAATACGTTATTTGATCAAACAACTATTTTGATTCATTATGACAAGGTAACCAAGGCGTGCTTGCAGGGAAGATAGAAGAGCACCAGAAAAAAAAGATGGGAGTGTGTGACATAGAGTTAGATCGTTATATGGCTACTCTAGCACTAATGAAGTGTCATGTATTCATCCAAAGAGTGTCCTTGTGTGAGTTTACTCTCCAATGGCAATGCTGTTGACTGTTGACAGCACAGCAAGTGAGAAAAAGTTACAGAGAGGATGATGAGTGAGGAAAGCGGGAGCGAAAGGGAAAGGTAAGGAATAGATGAGGAGAGAGAGAGTAAATAAGACATGCCAGAGCTGACAAGGGGCAAGAGAAAGGACAAGGAGGGTCTTGATAGTCATTTACGGGTGAAATAATTTATAATTAATCATTCATTCATTATGATCTGATGGTGATGAATTGTGTAAAAATCCAATATTTGCCATACATAACCAAGATGTGAATGTATTGTCTATTTGTCTTTTTTATATAATTATGCAGCGATTGGGAGATTTAGGGCCAATACCATGGCCCTAAATCTCCATTTTAATAAAACAATGTGGCTGATAGCTGATGCAGATACCAAAGTTTAGTTTGTTTTTTGTTTGTTATTCATTCCGCTTGGAAAATCAGTGACATTGCACTTTATTTTACCCAGGCAGGTGGCAGAGGGAACCCATCTTGTACATCAGTAAGGGATCAAGTACAAGTATGCTGCGTTTAACAACTAATAAAAAGACTATGATTGATCAAAAACACCAAGTCGTTAGATAGATAGCTGTCTAGAAAGGTAGATGGCAAGCTGCTGACTTACTGAGACAGAGACACTACAGGGGAAGACAAGACATTCAGACAGTATTAGTCTCATCTCATGTATTACAGCCAACAGATAACTAAAGAAAAAACGAAATAAAAATGTTTAATTATTACTAATACTGCACAATTATCGACAGTGACAGTGAGACAGTGATTTCCCCCACAGCCATAACTCAGGTTATCCTACCAGGGTTGATAGTCCCCACAGGAATCCGCAGAGAAAAAGTCTTGATTCCGCAGAGAACATTCCTAATTCCACAGAGAACAATCCTTGATTCTGCGGTTTAGTTAATATTCCGCGGTCATTAACTTATTTAACCTAAAATGACCTGTCAAGACCAATCAAGCTAAAAAAAAAAGTTTTAATAATCGAGTAAAATCCTTTATGAAATAGATTTTAATTATGGATGGGTCATAATCAAATATTCCAATAACCATTTTGGGAATAAAAAAATATTATTTTGCTTATTATTTTAATTCATGTTTTAATTATTTGTTGTGGTTGCAAAGGTCATTCAAACCCTGCCCACATTAAGTACAGTTTAGGATACTTAATGTGGGTGTAATATTTATTCTTTTCTGCTTTAGCATTGTCAATTTGTCATCAGTTTCAATAGGAACCATTTACACAGATTTCGTTTCAGAAGGAATCTTTATGAGGGAGGACTGTTGTTTATCCTGCATTAATATTTACTTCTCTCTTCTTTACTTCTCAGTATGAAGAGTCCTTATATAGTACCTACTTATTACAACCTACTGGTACCTACTAGTATAAGTAACTTTATCATGATATACGGACGCTCCACGACCCGTTTTGTCGGATCGCGGATCTACCAGCGGTGCCGGTTTGAGAATTCTGCAGACGGCTTTGAAATCAGCTGTAAATTCCACGATCGCGGAATTGCGGATTCCTGTGGGGACTAGGTTGAGACAGAAATAATTTGTTCGCCTATAATTTAAATTCTACTACAATGCCCTGGATAAAGGTCAAGAGTAAACAGCTATCAGGTAATGGGAATGTTGGAGCATAAACATCATTTTCTTCCCACCAACATGCTGTGGCAAACAGTAATCTAGTCCAGGAGTTTGTGCTCTTAGTCTGTGCATCAAAAGTGAGCATGGAACCGTAGAACAAGATTTTTGGGCAAGATCTCCTTTATCAACAGGACAGGAGTGGGCTATAGCTGTGTCATTTTGACTATGCTTCCAACAGATGGTTCACCAACACTCCTGTCATTCAAAACTAAATAACCCTTTAAAACAAAATGAAAAGACTGCTACTTTAAAATTCAAACGTTCGACAATGGGGATTAATGCTGCAGTCCCCAAAACATTCATCAAGAAAAAATAAATAAAATCTTAAATGTGTAATGTGTGTACACATATTTTTTTAGATTTCAGTTTGGGTACAGTATGTGGGATTTTAAGTGTCACTGTCTAATACCATTACCAACCATTAATTAACTGGATAATGATGTCGGCTAACTGGTTACAAAACTATCTGTTATTGTATAGAGTTGGGACAGCAGCTTTTCGTAACCCAGAGGGATCCCCATCTGTTTATCTGACCCGTTTTACTCTTCCTTCGATGGAAAACGGCACCTTGCTCAGCAGAAACGTGCCCTGTGTGTGTCCTGTCAGTGTGCATGCAAAGTTCAAGGAAGGCCAAGGAAGGATGTGCTATGCAATGTGCTGAGGCTTGCAGCGCTTGAGTCCAGGCTGCACTCAACAGGAAACCAGGAGTCCATTGTCTACAGAGCTGAAACAACAGGCATGGCTATGCACAGCCTTCCCCTACTGTACCATGTGATACAGAAGGAGACATGTGACCAAGTCCAGGGGTGAGAGAAGGAAGAGGGCTGGCCACGGCTTCTAGATAAAAGGGAAAGAGGAGGAACAGAAGGATGCCATGCATCGTGTGCATGCTGCCATCCATCTCCACTCTGCACAATTCTGCTGAGGTGTGTGGAGCTGTAGTTTCCTTTTTCTTTCCCCAAATGCATGCTTCATTGTACAGTGGGACAGTGGCAGGGAATGTCAAATCCATATCCTCACCAACCTGTCACGGGATATCAGCCGGTCGGTTACAAGAGAGTTCAAAGTGCGCTTGCTGTGCTAACAATTTAAAATAAGAACAATAAAAGCTCCTTTCCAAGGTTTCTAGCAACATTTAACAAGGTTAAAGGGGGAGGGGGGTGCTAGGCTATACTGAGATGACACTTAAAACTACAATCACAAGCCACGCATGATAGTAATTCCAGAAATCGTAACTTGCCTTGTCACATGGCGTGAATGTCAACAAATGCTCTCAAAAGATGATACTGAAATATATTGTCATGTGGCCTGTGGATAGTCTTAAAATCAGAGAGAGAGATTACATTGATTGTTGCAACTGCAGTGAAGGAGACTGCGGAAGTAAGTGAGAGCACTGGTACAATATCTTGGTATCTGTCCATAATCTAAACTCAATTCAATATCATGAGATTACAGCAATATTGCTGAGCTCACATTAAAACTAAAACAATACAAACTGATAATAAATGATATGCATACAGTCCATTGTCTCTTGTTTTGTTTATTCCACCAGTAGTACTACTTTGTCATCTGACCTCCAAAACTTGAACACTGTCAGGAACTCAGTAAGGATTCTCATTTATAGAATGCTATGCTCTCAGAGCATTCACATTTCACACAATACTTGTCTTGGGGCCAGAAAAGAGGTCCAAATATTTACAAGGGCACACAAATGGCATGAAGGTGACTTGATAATCTTGCTAGCAAGATAAGCAGGGACTGTACTAAGTCAATTCTACAGACCACAACAACCGTTTAATGTACATGCTGGCAGTGGCCAGAGGGTTTACAATTGTATTAATGGGTTTGATAATAATTATTTTTCATCTTTGTTTGATAATTGTGATCTGATTCTGAATCTATTTTTAAATCTCATGTAATTTACTCTACTCCTTTGGGTCCAAAAGAGATTTTTTTTTTCTTTCTTTCATTAAGAATATCCCAACAGAAATCTGGCGTGGTGTATGTTGTTGAGTAGGGAGCATGGGAGTCAGAAAGGATAAATTATATTTCGGTTTCGGGGGGTAACATGCTATTTAACATAATTATGAGTTGTATTGACCACAAAAATGTTCTCATTCGCAGAACTGCTTAAGGAAATTGTTTCATCTTATTACAGAATAAGTTAACAAATGTGTCTTGTTGACCAAATCCACTAATACCTATAATTAAATAAGCCATGTTTATTTTTCCCTGAAGACTTTAAATAGGACATATTTGGCAGAAACAAGGAAACACATGGCACACCCTGTTCTGTTACTAGCTAGTATTTGCAAGGGAAGTCTTTGTCAACAAAGAATGGGGACAATGTCGTCACTCCATAAATAGGATCAAGCAACAGCCATTATTGGACCCAAGGAAAGATCATAGTAAATTATGCAGGTGAGATGGAATAATTACGAACTGTATGTTGTCTGTAAAATATGAGACATTAGAACCTATTTCCTCATATATTGCATGTGATGCAAGTTCATAACGGCAACCCAATATACAGCCATAAAAATGGATGATATATAAAAATGCAAGCTATGCAAGTGGACCAGATGAACAGAGAGAAAACGAGTGAGGAGAGACAGAGACAGAATAGAGACAGAGACAGAATAGAGACAGAGACAGAGAGAAATAAATACTGGACTGGCCAAGATACTGTTGGTTTTGATGGACAACCAGAATAGAAAACAGTCAAAACACTCAAGTAAAATGTCAACGAGATCTGAAAAGCAGTCAGTTACAGGGGGAGAGACCTGCAAAGTGTAGTGCAAACCAACTACCTGGAAAGAAAAGGGTGAATGTAACAAATCCAGAAAACAATTCTCAGTTATACGTTTTAGGGAAAAGCTGTGCTTAGCTTGCACAATTGTACGGAAAGCTGCACTGTTTCAGCTATTAACTAGCTTTTGTTTATGCGTTTCACAATACTTTTAAACCAATTTCTTTTTTTTCTTTGTGAGAAATAAGGGCAGTCTAGAAGAGGTATGCATCGTTGAGCCACGTTGTTCTTGCTAGATGCCCTCTGAGTCCTAATCCTAATTAAGTATGTGATTGAGACAACCCTTCTCATCCTTCTACAATGCACTGTTGAGTCAGACAAAATGTTGCATTCTTGACCTTGGCCTTTGATCACAAAAATAAAAAATGCACATCTGTGATATTCATTTTAACAATCAACCTGGTAAACATTCTACAGTTTCTACAACACCCATACAGTCTGGCAGTCAGTACATCAAGTTGACCAGTGACCACTCTTCCTGGCTGTTACCATCTGGCTTCAGTGGCTTGTTAGCCACTGCTAGCATAAATGGTAAATAGTGCATTTATATAGCACCTTTATCCAAGGCGCTTTACATAGTGCATTACATTCATCCATTCACACACATTTATACACCGATGGCGGGTAAACCATGCCAGGCACAACCAGCACATCGGGAGCAATTTGGGGTTCAGTGTCTTGTCCAAGGACACTTCGACATGTAGACAGGAGGAGCCGGGGTTCGAACTGCCGACCCACGGATCATTGGACGAGCTTACTTTAAATATTAATGATTGTATTGTTAAATTTCTGCTGGAGTAATTAACTCACTATGGCAAGATTGTACATACACCCACAGTATCACATGAGATTACTTTTTTTCTGTTTAAAAGGTTTTTCTAAAGATTAACCAATTTTGTTAATGCTTAACATCTAAACATTTAGAAGTCTCACAAGACATACCTGAATGTTATTGGGGGCTTATATTACACTGATGGCATGTACTAAAACAATGACCTGTACCTGCTTGGATGTATAGGTCGACAAACAAGACAAAGCCTATTACTCTGTAATGTCTAGGAACCAAACGGTAGTATTGAGGTTGATGAGAGCCAGTTGATTCAGGGTCATAGGCATACGCATACCCATTTGTCTTAAAGCAAGCAGATGAGCTTTCTGTACAAATTCTGTAAATACTAGTGGTGGATATTGCTTGCAATCTCATGATAGATATGTATCACAAACAATACAGAGGCCACGATACGATATATATTGATATATCGATTGTTTATTCAAAATAATGCACAAATACAATAAAACACTCTCAGGCCCAAAGAGATAAAATGTCTAAACATCCTAACAAGGGGTCTGGGAAGGGAGTGTGTTGCAACTTGCAAGGGGGCTTTGATAACACTAGAATTTCAACTCTATTGTGACGGCAATGCGACGAAGGAAATATGCATTGGAAATATTCATATGCATTGAGTGGAGAGTGACCAGTACAACACATTGCCGTTAGGGGCGGTACCGTTAGGAAGTTTGCCGTTAGGGGCGGTGACAAAAGGCATTTGATTAAACACAGAGGCAGGTTTGTCAACACTGATCACTCAGATAATTCATGCCGTTTATTGCCATATCTATACAGCAGCCTCTCGATCGATTCACCTATCGTCCGGGTGTTCGATCGATATATTGCGATTAATTGGGGCGGCGGTGGCTCAGGGGTAGAGCGACTGGATGGCAACCGCAAGGTTGCCGGTTCGAACCCGGGCTCCCCCAGAGTTAGTGTCGTTGTATGCTTGAGCAAGACACTTAACCCCTAATTGCTCCTGATGTGCTGTTAGGTGCCTTGCATGGTTTCCTCTGCCATCAGTGTATGAATGGGTGAATGTAATGCACAATCTATGTAAAGCGCCTTGGATAAAGGAGCTATATAAATGCACCATTTACCATTTAATTGAATGCACCACTAGCAAATACCCATCAGAAACATGATGAGGTGGTCATAAAGACCTGTTTTGTTTTGTACAAATGCTCATCCTGTGCACTGCAACCCCACAACTGACAGGGAGAAATCTCCCAGAATCTGTTCACTGGAGCACAGTGACATCACACAGCTGATACCAGGCGCTGACATCACGATGAACTACTCACTTGGGCCATGTGACCTCACTGTAACCAATGGGCTGGGAGTATTCTGTTCCTGCTGCCGTTGCCTGGGTGCTCCAGTGTAAGGAGTCATGTCAGCATGTTATACCACCTGACTGCCAGCAGCAATTTATGGACAAACTTCACTGTATAAGTGAACATAAACCTGACAGGCTGGCTGACATGCACGGATGCACCACAGAACTCTGTGCTATATTATATGTGTGACCTTACTATAGTGCACAAACACCTTGCTTAATTCCAACTGCCCTGTTCAAAAACAACTACCATTTCAAAGGTAATGTCAAGACAATGTTCTGCATGTATGATCTGCTGCTCAAGGGACTACACTGCATGCTGTTAAACATGCCTGGAACAGCATTAATGATAGTAGCTGAAGGCCCTATGGGTGTTTATTAGGCACAGAGATTGTCAGGCAGTGACACAAATCTGGGAATCCAGACTTCAGTCACAGTTCATATCACAGGGTTGACCCTGGCATAAACACAACCAACTAAATGAAATGCAATATATTACTCTGTTTTATAAAAATGCAAAGAAAATGCATACTCAAGGGAAAAAAAGACAGCAGTCATCAGTATTCACAGTCCCTACCAAGCTCAACCAACAACGGAATTCCTGCAATACTATAGTTACAAATACAATTCAAAAGCTACTACTCTCGATGGCATGTCACTCAGAGCATGACAGGAAAGGCTCAATTGCACAACAAGCCTCTCCCTGGCCTGCAGATAAAGTGTTGCAGTGTCTGGGAAGAGTCATTCGTCACTTCTACCAGGCTCCATCTCTGAACCTCCCCTTTTGCAATTAGAGTGGTTTGACATAAGAATCAAAAACCTCTCCATAATCCTTGTATTGTGTTCCACACACAAAAGACCCTTGCGTAGTACTGTTATTAGTAATATGGAGAGCTGTGCTACAGTGAAGGTAACTGTTAAGTATAAAGGCATTATTATGCCCTAGCCTAGGCTTAGACTCTAAGCTAGGGCCTAGAGATGCAAGGAAAAGCTAATGATCTTGAATTCTTAAATTTGTGTCAGAGCCACTGAGCTGACACACTTCCATCATGTTTGACATATGCAAAGTGCTCCTGTTGTATAACTTATCTCAGACAGTGCCGACTAGTGGATACATACATTTTCTTCTATAAATTAGGCAAAAGTAGAGCAAAAGTGCTACATTGATCATTGCAGGGATGTCTCATATTAGGCCCACGCTATCAGTCTGACAGTGCTGTGAATTACAGAAATACAAGCCTGGTTCCAGCAAAAAGTGTTTTGTATCAGGACAAAGCTATTCACTAAAACAAATGAGTCATTATGTTTTGAAAACAAATAAACAAAGCAATGTTCCAAGATGTAGCCAAGATGTAGGCAGATCGAATGTCTCATTTTGAGGCACCAAAGACACTATGATTTATTCATAAGCTCACAGATCTTGCAAGCCAGCAGTCCTGAATTGAGCCATGAGAGGCTTCAATGTTTTCCACTTGCTTAAGAGGACCAATTTAGTGGAATTACAATAAAGGTGGGCATGGGTCCATCAAAAAATAAAATGACTACTTGCATTAGGATATCACCTTCTAATCTAGACAAAAACGTCTATCCGAAAACTATCCTTTCAAAATTGTTAAAGTAAATGACCAGCAGTGCACCAACTTGAAAACGTTAAGTTTCTCTCTAAGATGCCACCGACTTCCTACACCAACCTTGGCTACGATATCTATGATAGTCAGCTTGCTCTCAAGTTAACATGCCACCTGAGCTAAATTGACAGGCAGCTGGTGGCATTTAAAGTATAGTGACAGGCAGGTTAAACTATTCTTCAAACATAGATGAGCAACAAGGAATATAAATGATATGAAATACACCATGTCATTCTTTTTAAGGACAGAATATAACGTTACTGAACCTTACATTTTCAGTACCAGTGTCATGCACATAATGGGTCACACAGTAATTAATCGTGTGTAGACCAGAGAAGACCAAGTAGACCATCTTTATCTTAGCCAAGGGTGGGCAGCATTTTCACTCCTGTCTTTGATAGTCGTGACAGACGACTTTTGACAGAGAAGTTGGTCATGTCAGTACTCAGTACAATACAAATGTCAAAGTAAACACGTCCTGGTCATTTTTAACCACAACGTTGTGACTGAAATGTGCCCACTGCACATTAGTTGGTTTGTCTTCACACAGAATACTTTTACCCGGTCCTGAAGAAGACAAGGGTGGCTGGCTAGCTGTCGGTGTTAGCACCACGAAAGATAGATAAACGTCATCCACATACTAGGCTAGCTACTTAGCTTAGCTTGTAGTAGCCAACTTAGCTTAACCAACACTGGCTTCACGTCATATTAGAAAAGTAAATTGTCAATTGTGAACATAGTGGTTAGGGTCAAATTATTTAGACGTACACACACGGGGACCACATTGTGGAGGAGGTGAACAATTCATTCATTGACAGACATACCTGCAGGTGCTCCTGAAAGCGGATAGGCAGGATCTGAGCCATGGCGGTTCCTCTACTTTCCTCCTATTCCGTATCTGCTATTTCTAAATAAACTACGGCTTCTTCTCTCAGATCCCAGCCGGACAGCCAGGGATCGGCTTGTCTAATGTCCGAACGGGGGATTTCTACGTGTTGTTTAAAAATTGATGTCAGTGTGAAGGTGTTTTTTTGGTCGTTCTTTTAACTGTTTACTTGCGCGCTTCCCCCGACTGGCTGCCGCTACACTCACTCCCTGGACCTGGACCTGCAATGGCGGTGTAGGCTGCTCAGAGCGGAGCGGACGAAGGTGCACTTTACACCCCATAGTCCGGGGATATGCTTGCGCTGTGATTGGCTCCTTTGGTTGTCAGGCACCCGTTTGACTGTTCGCTGACAAACGTTTTCATGTCAAGGTCTCAAGGACCCCCAAATTGAACAATAATTAGCCCGCGGACCCCCCCCCCCC
>OOFJ01078589.1:0-12945 GCA_900323375.1 Benthosema glaciale
TACATTTTAGTCCAGCAGCCGACAGGCTTCTTTTGTTTAAAGTGGGAAATTTGGTATGTAGTCTTTTTTATTGGCCTAAAATATTGTCTATATACATACCTTCATGAATCCACTTGCTGACCGGCTGTGGGTATTGAGCAATTTCTTTTATAGGGGTTTCTTGTGATCCTCCCATTATAATCCAAAAATTTTAAAAATCTCAAACTTTCTTTTGGATTTAAGTAGCATGTGACATGTCAAACTAGGGGGTTTTCATGATTCTGAATCCATTCCAAGCATTAGCATTGCACAAAAAACACTCCTTGGGCTAAAAAACAGCCATAGAAGTCATGATAAATGTGATGATGTCATCACAAATGTGATATGAGGTCAGCACATTTTGGGCAAGTAGCTATGGCTGTTTTTAGCCCAAGGAGTGTTTTTTGTGCAAAACTAATGCTTGGAATGGATTCACAATCATGAAAAAACCCTAGTTTGACATGTCACATGCTACTTAAAGCAAAAGGAAAGTTTGACATTTGTGACATTTTTGCCTGCCATAGGAATATAATGGGAGGGTCTCATTTTTGTTTTTAAGTTACGAGCGACTCTTAAGACACACCCTTTTACCTACTGTATGAAATGTGCTAAAATAAATAAATAAAAATAAAAATAAATAAAGTTTGCGTCTAGAGCAAATTAATGGAGCTGCATGTGTGTGTGTGTGTGGACTTTTGGAGAAAAATAACTAATATTGGTACTCAAAACATTATTATAGTCAGTTAAATTATTCATTCAAAGTAATATTACTTTTCCCATTACTTTACTCCCTTTACTTACCAACTTACCAACAGTGGGCCCTCCATATATTAGCCAAACAGTGTATCAAAGTATTAAAGCGCTGAAGAGAAACAGAACAGCTAGGGTTCCATGATGGCAGGTTGTCTCACAGATGTACTGTAACAGCAGATGTCAGACTGTGATTATTTAATCTTCTCTCTAAGGTGAGCCACCACCCACCCATTTCAGCATGCCACTGTGAGTCCAAGAATTTCACCTTCTGGCAAGGTAGGACGCCCGCCTCCCTCCCTCATTATGGTGTTTATTTTTGGACAACTTTGGCTTGGCAGCCCATCAAAAGAGATTTCTGTTGGCCTACTTTGTATCTAGCTTAGAATTCATGCATGTAGGACATGTTTCTTGTACTGAGTCGTGCAAAATCCTTTTTTGAATATGAAGGAAATGTTAATCTTAATGTTACATTCAATATGTATCCCCCCCCTCAGATATTAGGTGGAGAAACAAGTTCTGGGGTAAATCAATGGAGATTGTACCGATTGGGACAGTCAACGTTATGTTACCCAGGTAATTGTCTGCCCATGTTTTGTCTTTGGCTTATTTGTTATACTTAGGCTATATTAAAGTAGCCAATCTACAAGCTCATCATCACCTTTTCTTTTTTTAAACTATAGCATAGCATTCGGATGGCTTCACAGGGATCGGGTCTTAACTATCGTGTTCCTCTGAGTTACTCGGAGGTTAGAGAGACGGATGACCACTGAATCCATTAACAGCCTCGTGCTCCGTCCAAATGTCCTTGAACAGGAAGCTGCTCATACCCCGTCTCTCGTTAACGTTCTTGAATCTCAAACATTTTCATGTCAAGGACCCTCATATGCATATTATGCTTTGGCTGCGGCCTCCATGCTTTGGCTGTGACCTCCATCTAAAAATATTTTGTGCCAAGAACTCAGATGAGAAGATATATGTTTAAAAGAAAAACATCCAAATATTTCCATAGTTTTTCAATATATTTTGGGCTTTTTTGATTAGATAAACTATAACACTGGGAATGGGATGAAGTGATTTTTCTCAATTTCTATGGAGACTCCCTGGTGTTTTGGGCACTGCTGAATATGCAATGAGATTATGTAGGACAGTGGTTGAGAATATTTGTGTATTTCAATTTTTATGTGATGCCTTGTCTCAGTGTTCAGGGCTGATTAACTGATATTGTCTTTGTGTTACTGTAGCTATGGGGATCACTATGAATGGAACAAAGTCACCACCTGTGTCCACAACATCCTCAGTGGGAGACGGTGGATTGAGCACTACGGCGAGATCACCATTAGAAACACCAAGGGGAGCGTCTGCCTCTGTAAACTCACATTTGTCAAGGTATCAAACTCTCATGTATCAGCTGAAACCATAACCTCTATTCAAGTGTCATGTGTCCTCATGTACCGTATGCTACCATCATTTACGCATTTGTCTTTTTTATTATGACATTGACCCTTTAATATAATGGATACATTATTAATGGCAATTCCTAAAGATGTCAGCGGTTGTCTCTCTTTTAGGGAAACTACTGGAGTTCTAGTGTGAATGAGCTTCAGGGGTTTGTCATGGATCAAGAGGGTAAAGTTGTCCATAGGCTTTTTGGTAAATGGCACGAGGGCCTTTACTGTGGTGTCTCGCCTTCTGCCAAGTGCGTCTGGAGACCAGGTAAGCATTAGCTTCTTATTCCTACTGACAGCGTGCACAACGCACTGCACAGTTAGTCTAAAACCGGGTTATGACTGGTCTAAAAGTGAACGTTATTTTAGCGGTCAAGGCTTAGCTTAGCCCATTCTTGACGGAAACCCCTTTTGGTGTTTTAGCTTTGGCTATTGAAAAATAGCAGATCTACAAGCTCATAGCGCAGCACCAAGTGCCTCTCTACGAGCTTGTGGATCTGCTATTTTTGAAAAAACATGAAAATGTATATTCTTTCACAGCAAACATTTTTAACTCAAATCTTTACTTCTGGGGGCGTCCCTGGAACATTTTTTTTTCAGAAGGGTTTCTGTTTTATATATAGTTGTTGATGTGTGTCTCTTGTCTCCTTCATTCACTCCTTAACTGCAGTGAGAACACAGTGTTATGAGTATTTAGTCTGTTGAGCATCAAGACCAGCTGACTGACACACACACACACACACACACACACACACACACACACACACACACACACACACACACACACACACACACACACACACGTGTGGTGTTTTAGCTTTGGCTATTGAAAAATAGCAGATCTACAAGCTCATATCCTATCCTTGTCAAGAGGATAAAAATGAGAACTGTATGCGATACTTCCATAATTTATTTTCTTGTCCTTATTCCTGTATGTATTTCTTTGTCAGGGTCCATGCCTACAGACTATGAAATGTACTACGGCTTCACCAGGTTTGCCGTTGAGCTCAATGAGCTTTGTCCTGAGATGAAAGATGCACTGCCACCTACAGATGCCCGATTCCGACCCGATCAAAGGTACAAACTTGGCCCAAGCTGGACACTTATAGGCTCCAATGCAGGTGTGAGTCCAACTCCCAATCCCGATGACCATAGCTACTCGTCTCTCTCCCCATTTCCTGTCTATATACTGTAGTGTATACTAAATAAAGACAGAAAAAGCATTAAAGAAATCTCTTAAATCCACACTCCATCAGACTCTACAGCCAAGGGGGAGGATGGGAATTTGTGTAAAAAAGCAATCATGATATAGGTTGAGGCCGTATTTTGCTGCCATCTGCTGCCATAATTTGGAATTGGTAGTGGTCTGGTGACAACTGCAGTACAAGTGAATGAAATAACGTTATGCTGTTAATCCTTATTATGGCTGATAAGATCCATATTTAAGCCAATAGATGAACTGGAGCTCAAACAGTTTAAAGATGTAATGTCTCATTTATATGTATTGTATATATGTATGTATTGTTTGTGATGTATTGACAGATTAGCTGATAAGCGCTCACTAATACGGTCTACTTGGTCCTACAGGTATCTGGAGGAGGGGAACTTGGAGATGGCGGCATCGGAGAAGCAGCGTATCGAGGATCTACAGCGGGCCAGAAGGAAGTCGAATGAGGAGATCAACATCAAACACCAGCCCCGCTTCTTCAAGTAATGACCACCTGCAGTTTCCCACACTGGATAAGGCCACCGATTTCCCTTAGAGCATTGGTTCTCAAACTTTCAAAAAAGTCAGACAGTATACAAACCGAACAAAACAGGTCCACTTGTATACTGACTTACAGACTTGTAAACTAAGGGTCCTGTGAGAGTCCCTGGATCCCACTTTGAGAGAACTACTGCCATAGGGAAATACAAGCGACCATATCTTACAGTTTTGTTAGTTACTGACCATGTTTCTAAAAACCCATTTTCTGTTTCTTTTATCACAGGAAAGTGGTCGATGCCAATCAGAGGGAGAGGTGGTTCTCCAACAACACGTACTGGGAGCTTCGCAAAAACCCAGGCTTCATCAATATGGAACAAACGATAACCCTGTGGTAGCACTTTGACTGCTACGTGCTCCATGTCATCATCATCATCGTAGAAAAGACAGCTGTTACCTATGCACAATAAGGTGTTATGAGAAAACATGTTAATGACTAAGACGTGTGTGCATGGACGTAAGCGACTGCAGAACTGAGAGATGACCCGAATGAACCATGGTGGCACAGCGGTCATCGCTCCATCGGGGCATCCTCTAGGATCACCTTCATTGTGCTTGCAGAAGCTGGTTTGACCAGGCAACAATCTTACCAATCTCACGTAGATCTATCCTATAAGCCGTTTTGACTTCTCAGTATGTCCTTGCCTTAATAAAGTCGCCTAGCCACGTCACACATTTGAGAGGTTTTCAGTATAAGTCATTTAGTTTCAGAAAAGTGGTTTGGTTTAGATTAGTCTATGAATTTGACTTTTTGATGACCTACTGTATGTATCATGCATGATTAGTGCGCAGCTTTTCATCGGCATATGCCATAGTTACTATATCAACTTTATTTGTTGTAGAAAAAAAAGATATTTTTGTAAAATATCTTGGAATTGTAGACTTTACCCCGAAAGGGTATTGTGTTGGATAGTTTTGACAAATGTGATTTATTATTGCCTTTTACAATTGTTGAATCTGTTTTATCACAACAGTATTCTCTCCTGGGGAAAAAAACATATTAGTGTAATTAATTTTGATTGGTATTACTGAGAATTATAATTATTTCATTTCACTATTCAATTCCAAAGACCAGCCATTAACTTAAAGTCATAACTTTACGGGGTAATGCTGTTCATTTGTCTGTCTGTCTGTCTGTCAGCAAAATAACTCAAATGGCTGGATTTTATTGAAATTTCAGGATCAAGGCATTACATAATCAGTAATATCTCAGGAACGGCTGTAAAAGAACAAACATTGGTATGGCCAGGGATTGTATTGTACCCCAAGGTAATGGTTATAATTATTACATAAGCTGGGTCCGCAAGACTACTCGAAAGCCAGTGTCTCCCCCCCATCATGGAATTTCCCCCCCTCTGGGGTAAATATAGGAACAACTGTTCTCCCCAGACTCCCTCATGAAGCATCGTTAGCCCTGTGCCCTATCCAGCTCCCAAAGTCTAATTTTAAGTATTGACACGTGACACCTTTTTAACACAGTTCAGCTCCTCCACATCACATTAATTCTGTCCATATATAGTCGGCCAGCCAGCCAGTCTGTAGTACTCCTATAGAACTCACGTGACACAGTAAACTAGCTTGGCTGTAAATACAGCATTTCATGACACTGGAAGATCCACTCTGTGTGAAACATTAGCTGTAGTGAAACAGGAGTGAACCAGACCCAATTGTCCTTGTGTAGAGTATAGTGAGAGAGATCAAATATCCTGTATTTACTCCACATGACTGCTGTGTGGGTAAACCGTCTGCTTCTCTTATATAACTGTCTGGCCAAACTATGGAGAAGCTTACAACGGTATCCAAGAAAATGCATTGCTTTTTATTTGCGGTGAAGACAGCACATGACCCAAAAGGCACAAGGAGTTTCAGCTATTTGTGGCAAGTTGTGGTAGGCCTACTCAAAAACATGCTTTTAATGTTTCCCCAAATCATTGTGTAGAAGTTCAAGCCAAAGGCCAGATTGTTTCGTGTGTGTGAGCAAAGAAAGGTGTATATGGTATTTTTATATTTGTAATGTGTTTAATTTCCCAGAGTTTACTGTTGTGATATGGATTGCTGTTATTTATTTTTTAAGTGGGTTAATTACAAAGCCGATCAGCTTTAATCAACCACAATATAAGGAAAGACACAGTGGGGTCCAGTGATAGAAATCACCCCAAAACAAGCAAATTAATTAATAATTAACATAATATACAGTACTCTGTGCATCTGGAGTGCATTGGAGTTTAGTGTCCAATTTTGTCCAGGACTGTGGTATTATGACTTGCTATGGCAAATATGGAAAATAGTTTTATGAAATGAAAAGATATGTTGAACAAAAACTATGTGAAGCAAAATTCATCTTGTGTGCACTGTTAAACTAGTACCATAGATTACAAACCAAAAAGATAGAATTGCATTTCCATCCATAGACTTGTTTTTGTCATTCAGTGAAGTCTATTTCTTTGGATCACAGTGCTACAACTTGTCAGCATCAAGTCCACTTGCCGTGCCTTAAAGCATTTATTGATGCCTCACATACAAAGAAACCCCCACAATGCCAACAAGGTAAACCATTACAGTCTACAAAAGCCTGCTTTAGACTTCGTCATAATAATTATGGAGTGTAAATTAAGCATAATTCAAAAGATTCTGCCTGTGTACTAAATACATACTACTATAACAGTAGGCAGTACATACATTCATATTACAGGATTCAGACGGTAAATGAAGGATTCAATAATAAAATGCATGGTCACTTAAGTGCTTGTAAGGGAAATGTGGGTAAGACAAGGAAGGTTTTTTTTTCTGACTGTACTATGTGTAATCTGACTGTAATATGAGTACTTAAGATGATCCTCATTCTTCTGTTAGACTCTAACCAATGCCATTATTGGTGATCACTGTAAATACAATAATTTACAAGATGAGTCACTATTACAATAGCATATTCCGGTTTCCCCCTACTTCAGTGGGGTACAGGAATTTGTAATTTCTTTATCAATTTACTCAGATTTCTGTCTGGAAGATAGGGTCTTGCTTTGTTAAGTCTTTGGTGTTGTAGATTCAGACTCTGAACTTTGTTCCATAGAGGAAAAGAAAATACATGAGATTTCATGTTGCTTTCATTCCAATAGGTCAGACACCTCATAACGCTCCTAAAGACGTTCATCAGTTCTCGTACTTGCATGTTTAAATGACATAGCCTGCCAATGAATGTTGCAAATGCCTTACAAAAGGTTTTCGTTTTTCCTCAATTGGACCTTTTTTTGTGTTTCCAAACGTACACACATCACTACTCACTGTGTCAGTTGTGTTCTTACAATCCATTTCCAAATGGTACCTTCAAAAGTGCAATTTGAATAAGTACATTATAGGATATTTCCATGAACACTGTACACTGCTGCTACATAGTGCTTGTTCTAATAAAACTGTAAAAACTCAACTGAGATTGATTAACTAGGCTACCTACTGTATAGCTTTAAATTTACTTCAAAATATGTGTCTTATGTTTTATATGATCCACAGTTCAATATGTATCATATTAAAACAGTGTGGAATCAATAAGCCTAATCAGATACAATCTGGGACTACCCCAAACGGTAAAAAAAAAGCTTACAGATCTAATCTATTTTTGGCAAAGTATCGAGGGTCAAAGTGAGTTAAACACCACATTGTTGTCCTCTAGACTAGTCTACACAGGATCACTGTAGCAGTGGTGCGGTGCAGTAACAGTTAAGAGCTCTCACCTTTTTGACAAGTGTCTAAAATGTATTAGATCAAGAGGGTCAATGTATTAGATTCAGAAGGGTTAACTATAGCATGTGGGAGGGGAAATAACCTGTACTGGACAATGAGCCGTTGGCAATGGACAAATGATGTGGAACGACCATTGGAAACAACTCTTTCAGGAGCCTGGTGAGGAATTAACATAAATAGCCTAATTTTTTTGCCCCGCGACTCACCTGTTCAGTTCTAAACACAAGTGTAGAGTGCAGACATAACACAGCACCACCATCAGCATTGAATGCACATCAAGAGGTGAGTATACTTTAATAATTAGAAATGTTAGGTCTATTAGGAATGGATAGGAGAGAGCAGATACAGAAGTGTGACAAAGGAGCAAGCAAGAACATTAAAGTAAAACGGTTTCTCATGTTCAGAGGTAAATTAAACAGATAATTTTTGATAATTTAAATGAGGAATGTCCAGTTTGAATAAACCATAAATCACGTTTATGATAGAAATGGATACTTTCATTAATCAAGGGGGCATTAAATGTATTAAATGCAAATTGGTGATTAGACAGATGGTTTAACTTTTTTCAGTTATTGGCATTCCTAAATTCCAAAAAAGTAAGAAAAAAGAAAGGCCCAAATATCTTTGTGTTACAATGTGAGATTAAGGTTCTTCCAAGAGTTAGATTGACAATAAAATTTAAGACGTTGTACGTTTTGAGAAGAGGTAATGCTGCAACTAACAGCACAGGGAAAAAACACTGCTCAAGAGCATAAGTACATCAGCACCTGTAGTTTGAGAAATTGATGGGCTCACACTATAGGATTTTAATAAATATACATTCTTAGATATTTCTATAAGATAGTTAATCTTTATACTACTCTGCCAGAGGCTAATTAAAAGACAGCACAGACAGTTCAGTACATTTATTAAATATATCACACATACTGTTTGCATTAAGCACTAGGCACAGGCACACAGCAAATAATGAGATGAGACCAATCAAACAGGAGTGCAGGTGCAGTAATATCTAGTCTTACAGAAAACAAGTAGCCTAAAGCTGCCATACCCAAGTTGAAACTCAAAAACTTCACATCACAGATGCCATACTGACGGATGGAGTTATTGGCAGAAATCAGTCCAGTCAGTACAACTACAGACAACGGGTGTGGGTATGGGAATTTAAAAGAAAAACGAGCACATACTTCACCATAAACAGCCCTATCTGACCAGCTCGGTTTGCGCTTGAAAATGTTGGACAGACTTATAAAGTATCTGCTTTGTAGTGGCAGCTAAAAACGTTACTATTACTCCAGGATGCATTGTGAATGAAAAAGGGTAGAAAGCTCAGAAGCAAAACTTTTCAAATATCAGGCAACATTATTTTTCTAATGTACGGTTTAACATATTGCACAAGAATCATGAAGCCTCAAATATACACTGAAAACTAGGATATTAGACTTAAAAGTGACATTACAATGTGCCATGGTGTCATGGACATGTCAACATTTAATGCATACTTTTAATTCTTACAGTCACATTTCCTCTAAATAAGTTTAGTTACGCAAGTTGCGGTGCTATCATGTGGTATTAATGAATTTACAGAAATCAGACTACTAAATAAACCGCCAAATTAGTTTCTCTTGCATTTAAATGAAGCAGAAACTGACTTAAAACCTTAATTAAAAAAAAAGAAATGCCCTACAATATCTTCAGAGAAGACAAGAAGCAGAAAAGTCACAAAAACTAAAGACCTTCATTGCTGACCAACATATTAAGATGGGCTAAACACAATTCAAAACCATTTCATCTAGGCACTGCAATGAACAGAGTGTAAATCATATAAATATTACATTACTGCAGCAACCATTCCGCAATAAAAGAAGTGCTTTATAGGTAATATTTTTACTTTTCTACGTGACTCACAGTAGACAACTACATTTAGTAATGATTGCACACAAAAGTATGATGGAGAAAATATATATTATGAGAACTAAGGATTAATTTTGAGGCGTGGTCAATTTAAGTTTTGTTTCCTCTCCTTGCAGACGGTAATATATTGTATAACTCAGGTCGATGTCCCCCCCCAATAGCTGTGGCCCCATTATGTGCCTACACGCAGTAACATTCTCAATATTCATTTAACCGAGTGTCAAACTGACTCTCACTCAGTTAAATGAACACTGACAATTTTACTGTCTGATAAACGCATGTACAAACAAAATGATAATAGGGAGACAAATGAAAAATGTAGCTTTGTAATGTGAGATGTTCCTTATTTTCACAATGTGGAACATTTGTAGAGGACTGCGTGGGTTTATTTGATGGAAGCCATGATTTTGATATACTGAAGTGCACTGTGTGCTGCATCGTTGTGTGCATTGCTACAGGAAATCCCTGTGCCATGGCACACAGTAACAGGAGAGGTGGACAGCTCTGCCAGGCACTGGTACTGGCCATTCACTGTCAGCTCATCTGTAAAAGCACAGTAACACATTTTACAGAGCAATAGATACAACAATGGCTGACATATATTTTGAACCAATTAAAAGCACAATGACACTTAGAAGGTAGAACGTTGGGGTTGTGCCATGAAGTATTAAGCCCAAAGATTGACGAGATATCTTGCTCTGTTACTTTGTTCATTAGAAAAGTGATGATCCATAATAGTCTCCTCACGGTGAAACAGGTCTCAGAGCCACATAAAACACATAAAGCAGGTTCTGCCAATAAGGATTGACACGGTTGCCAGACTGCCCATGTCAAGTAAATAAAACATTCGGGCAAGGCGGTTTGCTTTCTGGTTGCCCGACAGGCAAGTGCTGTCTTCACGAAGGACAACGATACCTTTTTAGCATCCACTCACTCTTTTTTGTCATTTGTCATTGCGCTGAAAATAGCCGATCTACAAGCTCATCTTTTTTTGCTTTTCTTTTTAATTTATATTTGAATATAATAATGTGCCCATAACTTACCTATGTTGAAGTATGCCACTTCAAAGCCCTGCTCTTTCGATAGCTCCACCATCATCTGAATGTAGTCCGTGTTGGGAATGCTCAGCGGGTTTCTCCTCAGTAATGATATCTTCTCAGCAGAGGAATTCCGCAAGTTCTCAAATCGAACACTGGGCTTGGGTGTCTAAAAGTAATGCAACAAACATTAAAGGAGAATTCTGCAGTAGCCGTTTTTTTAACTGAATTCTGTTGATAATGTGTATATGAACCACTGTTAATGGCCGTCTCACTTGAAATCATAGACATATAAACCTAGACGCCCTTTCCGGCTCTGGAGCGCGTATGCTCATAAGAGGGCAAACATTTCCCGACATTCTTTGCGAATCATGAGAGGGCACTTCAAAGCTTCCGCGTGCGTCTTCCGCCCTCTTATGCACATACGTCGCTACAATGGACTACAGCGGCCAGTGAGGCGTCTATATTTTATAATGTCTATGCTTGAAATGCATAAAATACTGGACATACCCATGTGATTTCTGAACATCCTGACAAGCTTTGAAGCTTTGACACCAGCTTGTCTGCTGCTGCTCTTTTTGCGACCTTTTTCGAATTTCCCACAGCTGTTGAAAACACAACAGATAAGTTGAACAGGTTGATTAACACCTGGTGGACACAAAGTGTTATGCAGGTGCCAGAGAAAAGGGTCAAATAAAAGGATAAATTTCACAAACGGATTAAAATGTTTTGGCACCCATTGTGTTAATTTTAAATTGTGAATAACTAAACATCTGCTAAAGTAAAACAATAATCATTTTCCATACCAGTCTCTGACAGGGATTCCATCCGACATGTAACGGTAAATTCTCTCTTGTGTGGTGGGCCAGCTTCCATTAGAACTGAGTACTCCGGAAGCCGCCATGCCCTTTGCAATGCTAGCTCCTACAATGAATGGTGATACGATTATTTTAGCAGGGTCATAAGCAGCCGTTTCCATGTGCATTATGTTTTTATATTACTATGCATGCATTATATCCCTGTTAAAATCGACATACCGGCACATGCAGACACACACACAACCGCTATCGCTCGTTTGGATTTTGTTATTTAGAGAATTTCTATGAATGAGCATGTCCCATTGACAGAACATGCTCCAACAGGATTTTGACACCAAAACATACACAAATTATTAAATTCATTAAATTATTCCCCTACTTCTTTTATTTTATACATGAACACACATACAGAAATAGCAGTCAAGGGAAGGAGTTAAGCACCTGCAGTATCCCCACCGAGTTGGGCTGGTCACTGGGCTCTGCTGGGACACCATTACTCTCATTCTTTATGTGAAGGGTCCTGCTGGTAATTACATGTACAGTAGTCGGTGATGACTTGTACAAAAGCTGCACATCATGACTTATTGTTGGGCATTAGGTCTTCAGTAGCTCTCCGCAAATCAGACTACTACAGATTACTACCGAATGGTAATTAATTAAAACAATAAACACTGCATGGCTGCAGCAAGTGGCAGCACAATGCACACACGCCATACCATTGTTGCTTCAACTAACTCTTAGTTTTGTTTCAGAGAGATCTGACAGCTAAGAGCTGGTGTTCGAATGAGACAAGCCTCACAAGCATGTCATTGTGCGCGCAGTCCCACGCTTTGTGTCTGCATTTTGGCACACATGCAGCTGTAGACAGTAATAGCATGCAAGGATATGCGCTGTATTCAGACAAAATAAATCTACTGCATTTTAGGCCTCATTCACACTGGCAGTCAAATCTAGCCTGAATCAGATCTGAGTCACTTCAGGATTGAAATCAAATTGGTTTAAATGGTCACATGACTCATTTAAACCAATAGGATTTCAACCCTGAAGTGACTCAGATCTGATTCAGGCTAGATTTGGCTGGCAGTTAGCCTCAATTTGCAACTCTAGATTTTTTAATAATCTGTTGAATCTAGAGTTGCAATACCCTCCATTGACTTCCTACTCATCCAATTTACATTTGCGATCTGATGGTATTAAACAACGTTAAACTCAGCAACATTTCAGCTCTAGGCTAAGCTTGAATTATTCTCTTTCAAACTGCAAAGCGTTTGTTTCATAAAAATCCACCGTAGACATGTTATGAGCTACTTTCTGTCAAGAAAGTCTCTGCAGGTGATATTATTTGTAAGTGCTGGAGTTTGGAAGCAGTCACTGAACGGCCCTGTGTACCACCTGTTTCACAATTGCACATAATGCAGGAGGCAGTAGCGCGACACGTTAATAAAAACGAGTGCTTCCAA
>OOFJ01078608.1:0-12543 GCA_900323375.1 Benthosema glaciale
GTACAGAGTACAACACCGGATCCAAGTGGGAACTTTTACTGTCCATAAACACATAGTGTGATTACATCGGTAGAAGAACAACTATCATTTGTTGTGTAAAGGCATATATAGAAGTTTCAACCGCCCCCTTATGGGGAGGGCTAGTTATACATTAAAGATAATGTGTACATTTGCTCCAATCGTGTTTCTCATATGTCACATGTCATCCCACTGGGAGTTGCGAGTCAGGCACTGCCGCCCCTACTCGTCAGCTTGTCTGTTGAAGGCCAGCGTTGGGTTCCAGTTGGAAGATGCATGTTATCAGTAATATGGCATTATGTTCTGTCATATCTATAGTGTTGTTGGCCGGCTATCTCTGGTAAAGGTCATAGTGTAGTCTTGTACAAGGTGGTTAGTGTAGTACGTTCTGTACTGATCAGTTATAGCTTTAAGATAGTTTTAGAGAGTTTAAAGGAGTATATAAAATAAATATAGCTTCCAATGCAAGGTACCAACCAGCACTTCAGGAGCAATTTGGGATTCAGTGTCTTGCCCAATGACACCTCGACATGTAGACAGGAGGAGCGGGATTTGAACCGCCGACCCATGTATCATTGGATGACCTGCTCTACGTCCTGAGACACATATGTAATAAACTATGCGTGGGGATGAAATGGTTATGATGAAATGGATGTTTTGTAATAATAATCTAAATCTACAAAGTAACTAAAAACTAATGTTTTCTAATAATTGTATAGTGGAGTAAAACATACAATATTTGTCTTGTCTTGTCTTGTCTTGTCTTGTCTTGTCTTGTCTTGTCTTGTCTTGTCTTGTCTTGTATTGAGTTGTGCTTGAAATGTACTGTAATTCTGCAAATTGTTAATAAATATTTCAATCAATCAATCAAACTGAAAGTATTGAAATGTTAAAATGCTCCAGGAAATTTAAATATATTTTATACTTTTTCATTTCATTTGCTAAGTTGTTTTGGGCTCTAAAAAACACTTACAGGTAGCTGGAACTGCATGATGGCCATGTGAATAGATCAATGCCTAATCAATCAATCAATGATAGACAGCAACTTTAGACAGGAGGTCAGGAGGCTCAACAGGAAATCATGTGGTGACGTCTAGCTTCCTTCAGCTCAGCCTAGGCACACAGTGAGTTCGAGATGATGATGAGGACATTTACCAGAAAGTAAACTGTGCATTTTTCTTTATCAGATAAGCTAAGGTGCTAAAACCCACAGAGCTGCTATAGCAGAGGTTGAGAATTTACGTTGGTGTGCATGTGTGTGGTGCTGTGTTTTCATTGGTGCACAGACCTGCCCCATGTGCTACATATACCAGTGCTGTCTATGTTGAGGACAGTTCAGAGCTGTCCATGGCTGAGGGAGACAGACATTACGAGAGCCTGGCTCTGGAACAGGTGGACGATGCGACCTACGACACTCTGCAGACCAAGACCAAGAAGGAGAAAGATCTACTGAGACTGCTGAGATCTGGTAAGACCTGTGAATCTATAGTTCAACTGAGACTTCTGAGATCTGGTAAGACCACCTTACAGGCGTACTGTATGCAAAGGCTCAAGTGATGTATCTCAGATAGCACTTTATGTAGACTTATAGCAGTTTATGTATAGAATAGCATTTTATGTAGTCATAGCACATAAAAGTATATGCATAGTTTCATTATATAGATTTTCCACTGTTACATTCTTAGCTTACGTATGATTCACAATAATATGTATTTAATGTGTTGCCGTGCTTAATGTAAATCGCTCTGGATTAAGAGCCTCTGATAAATGCCTAAATTGTAAATTTTAAATGAATGAAAATTTGTGTATATAAAAAGCAGTTTTTTTTTAAAGTACTGATCTCACCCCCAACTTTTTCTCTCTGCTTGTGTGTGTGCGTGCGTGTGCATCCCCCAGGCATCCGAAGAAACAAGCGTATTGGAGTGGGTGTGGGAGTGTTCTGTGTGGTTCTGGCTCTCCTCAACGTTGCTGTACCTCTCCATCTGCGTAAGTCCACTTTCACATCCACACATTTTATGTATTTACAATGTTTTCCATGTCTGTGATGCACTAAGTCAAGATACCTCAGACAATATATTATTAGTTAATGATGATCCAACGTGTTGTTTTTATACACTAACTGAGACAAGATACCTCAGACAATATATTATTAGTTGTGGTATTAGTTTAAGTCAGTAGTGGAAAAAGTACTTGAATCTTTTACTTAATTAAAAGTATAAATACTGCAATAATGTAGATGTGGGTGCACGATTAATCGCTAGCATAATCGGAATTGGTCATATCGGCTATAAAAGAATGCCATGTCGGTATCGAAACAGTCTCAAAATAAAATGTAAAAAATAGCATTATGCTATTTATTGATTGATTTATTGATTGAATACTTTATTAACAGGCTTTTGGCCAATAAGCCCCATTAGGGCCTATAGGCTTGTTTCCATTGTGGACCTCTGTATAATATCGGAATCGGTCAGAATCATTATCAGCAGATATGACCCTGCAAATAATCAGAGATTGGATATCGGTCATAATTTCATAATCGTGCACCCCTAGTTACAAGTAGTCCCGTATTAAAAATGTGCTCAAGTAAAATAGACGATCTACAACTGTCACTATACCTTTACATAATCATAATCGGTAAAATTATTTGCACAATCCACACAGAAAATGACCTGTTTTCATTCCAGCTCAAATATTCACTACATCGGTTGCATATCGGTTATCAGTGATTGTCACCTCTGTAAAATCGGTTGTCGGTTATCAGTCACAAAAATCCTTTTTTAAGAAATGTATGTGTGTTTTTAAATCGTTTATGTGTCATTTTACAGATCAGTCCAACATGGTGGAGAGACAACAACTGCAGAGCAGATTAGAGCAGTTACAGAACAATCACCTCAACCTGACCGAGAAGAAAGGACAGTTAGAGACCAGGATGGACAAGTTAAAGACCAATTATGACCAGTTAAAGACCAGTAGTGACAAGTTACAGGCCAATTATGACCAGTTAAAGACCAAGTTAGAGACCATCAGGTATGAGCTTCTGACTGAAGAGCAATGTGAGGCAAAGCTCACCAACCTGACGGATGAGTGGAAGACCAAGATCAGCAACCTGACCGAGACGAAAGGACAGTTAGAGAGCAGTTATCACGTGTTAAATAGCAGTTATGACCAGTTAAAGACCAGGTGTGACCAGTTAGAGACCATCAGGTCTGACATTCCGACTGCAGAGCGAGAGCAATGTGAAGCAAAGCTCACCAACCTGACGGATGAGCTGAAGACCAAGATCAGCAACCTGACCGAGACGAAAGGACAGTTAGAGACCAGGTGTGACGTGTTACAGAGCGGTTATGACCAGTTAAAGACCAGTAGTGACAAGTTAGAGAGCAGTTATGACCAGTTAAAGACCAGGTGTGACCAGTTAGAGACCATGCAGTCTGAGAATGCGACTGCAGAGCGAGAGAAGTTTGAAACCAGGATCAGCAACCTGACGGATGAGTGTGAGACCAAGATCACCAACCTGGCCAAAGAGAGAGATGAGCTGCAGATGAGACTGTGTGGTCAGTGACACATCACTGCTTTTATTCACTGTTGTATCCTGTTTTATTAGTTGTTAATTTGTTCATCATTCATTTGAGCACAAACAGTGTCTAACGTTATTGTTTTGTTGTTAGGAGATGGATGGCAGTTCTTTGACGGAGGCTGTTATTACGGCTCTAGTGAGTTGAAGACTTGGGAACAGAGCAGACAGTGGTGCAGAGACAGACAATCTGACCTGGTCATGATAAAGAGCAAAGAAAAAAAGGTAAGACTATACATTTACATTATGCTAATCTGTGTGTGTGTGTGTGTGTGTGTGTGTGTGTGTGTGTGTGTGTGTGTGTGTGTGTGTGTGTGTGTGTGTGTGTATTCCTGCTGATAATGCTGTGCATATTTTTGTAGATACATCTACTGTACAGTAAACATCAGTAAACTTTTTTTTTCTTCTGTCCAGGACTTTGTTGACAGTTTCAAAAAAAAGTGGCTGTGGCTGGGTTTGAGTGACAGCGAGGCGGAAGGGACATTCCAGTGGGTGGACGGAACACCACTAACTGCACCAACGTAAGACTATACATTTACATTATGCTAATCTGTGTGTGTGCGTGTGTGCGTGTGTGCGTGCGTGCGTGCGCGTGTGAGCGAGCTGGGCGAGAGATAGAGCTGTGTACATTTAGGACAGTTGTGTCTACTTCACTCAGTTATTTAACTTATTTTGCATCTAATATCTAGAATATAATTTAAGGTCATGATTAAAAAACGAAATGTTTAGTTTTGAGTGACAAACCAATGAAACCATCGTTGTAAAAGTAGTGTACTAATTCTATATACTATATATATGTTCTATTTAGATACTGGAAGCGTGGTGAGCCTCATGCTGAGAGCGTCACCTACACTAATGAAGCAGAGGACTGTGTTAATTATTATGATGGGTCTCATGCGCCTGCAACCGCAGGATGGGACGATGCATTTTGTGCTGGTCCCAAGTACTGGATATGTGAAAGATCGCTGGGATGAAACCATCATGTTCACAATGTATCAGTTAGACTGTAAAAAAAAAAAAAAGTTAGATCCCGTTTTCTGTTGTGATTAGGGCTGGGACTCGATTAAAACGATGAATCTGATTGTATCACATTGTAATTAATTAATCGAAATTAATCGCATAACCATGTTGACCTGAGAAGCAAAGCGCTCTGGTCGGCTTATTCAAATGCTTGTAGTGCTCGGCTTATTCACTGCCCTTAGAGATCAAGCGCGCTGAATCAGTGTCCTGTTTTAAATCCCTTTTAAAAACACACTTTTATGTTTAGCTTTTACTGACAATCTATATTAACATCTGTATTTTCCCTGCTGTTTTTATTTTGTTGTTCACTATGTGTTATGTATTGTGTTTTTGCTTATTCTGCTGTTTGTTCATGTAAAGCACTTTGTAATCCAATTTTAAAATTTGCTATATAAATAAAGTTTTATTATTATTATTATTATTATTATTATTATTATTATTATTATTATTATTATTATTATTATTATTATTATTATTATTATGGAAATTAATCAGTTAAAGTTAAAGTACATTTCATGTCATTTACTGAACATTATTTGGATTAAAAATAAATAAAGTTGACAAGCTTTCTGTTGAGATCACTGTGTCACTGTATGTATGATTGATTGATTGATTGATTGATTGATTGATTGATTGATTGATTGATTGATTGATTGATTGATTGATTGATTGATTGATTGGTTGGTTGATGGGTACATTTCAAACAAAAGCACAGGTCAATACAAAAACTGCTACTTTGTGGACGAAACCATGAAAATATATATTTTACCCTATAGCAGAAGAAGTATAAATATCTCTTAGCCTTTTTTATCAATGTTTTAGGTTGCCTTACTGATGTGGCAGAAGCAAAGATTTGAGTTAAAAATGTTCGCATTTCTGTAATTAGAAATAACAGACCTATCTCCCCATGAAGTCACAGTTCAGTTTGAATGAATGTACACTTATGTGCAGGATGCGCATGCATTGTAGAGATCCTCTCTCACACACTTATGCCAGTGTGCCAGTGATCTAACCTTAACCCTAGCCTGGGCTAAAAATGGCCATAGCCGTCATCACAAATGTGATGAAATGTGATGATGTCAGCACATTTTGGCAAGTGGATATGGCCAAATAGGCTACTTCCTTAAATCAATCAATCAATCAATCAATCAATCAATCAATCAATCAATCAATCAATCAATCAATCAATCAATCAATCAATCAATCAAAGAAAGCAATCTAAACAACACAGCACAGCACAGCAGTAGCCTATATGGCTCCAGTAGTCTACTGCTGCTGTGGTGTTTCAAAACAGTGTTCTGAACAACAACACTGTTTTCAAACAAAATGTTTTCTTTGTATTTTAAAGTGTCAGCGAAACACTGGTGTGTTAAGCGACAAATTGTGTGTTTATGTAATATGTTACACAAAAGTTAAGAAGGGGCCATGGGCTAAAATAAAACGTTTGGAAACCGCAGTACCCGAGAACCAACAGTAGGGGACAGCAACACTCCATGTCTATGATCTTATTCATCTAGTTACGTACGAATACGAATACAGCTCTGCTCTCCACAAACTGGTCAGAATAAAAACGTACCCACAATGCAGTTGTGAAAACAACATGGCGGTGTGTGGACTGACCAGGGACTGACCGTTAAACACTTTAAAATACAAAGAAAACTAAAAACGTTTCGTGTCAAAACAGTGTATCGTTGTTATAAGCAGCAGGAGGACGTTTTTCATTTGTTAGCAGCTTCAACCACTGAAACGCAGCAGGTAAGATTCGTGTTGTTTCGACGAATCATATCTCGTTTAATGTATTTTGTCTTTATTTATTTACAAATGAACTATTCCCAATTACTTATTAGATGCTAGCTTTGTTATAAAGTGATCGTAACGCAAACAATAGCTCCATGGCAGCAGCAGAAAGACATTTATATAGATTTTTTTTGTTGCATGTTATTGTTGACGTCAGATACTGTAAACTGGATTTCGGCTGCAGCTTTATAGCACCACAACAAAATAGCTACAGTTTCACCCCTCGCAGTATTACCATCCCCTCCTGGAGTGCATCGACATCGGTGGAGGTCATTGCTTCCTCCCTGTAATGTATGGAGTATAGCCTACTCCAGCATTGTATTACAATGCATTACAATTGTCTGATTAATTAGGCTATAATACAATATACGGCATTATAATGTGTTAAAAGCTATAATAATTACAATGCACCATAATGGATTATATTATAACTGTGATTATATTGAGGAAAAAATGCTGCCACAGTGCCACTTGTCCCAAAGAGACTGCAAATAATTGCTGCTATTTGTTTCAAAAAAGCTCTATACCCAAACATGTATATAACGATGCAATGTGATATAGCTATCTCTGTTTACCAAATGCTGTACCTCCTCCAACTGTATACTTTTCCCATTTCAACTGTTTTTCATTGTATTGTTATTGTATTTGTTACACTTGCTTTGGCAATGTAAACGTCCATTTTCTCATGCCAATAAAGCTCCATTGAATTGATTATAATACAATATTATATAAAGTATTGTATTACAACTATGATATTATTATTATTATTATTATTATTATTATTATTATTATTATTATTATTATTTTCAAAAGGAAATATACTAAGGGTCATATTATAATCGGGGACTAGACATTTGACATTCAATGTTCTTTTTCCACACATGAGTCTTGAAAAACCACACCTGTGTGAAGTGAGGGGCGCTCTTATCATTATACATCTCATGAACAACTGAATTTATGTGATTGGTTAGTTAGTAAATCTTCCCTTCATTGTGAATGGCATTTAATGTTTTTGTTGCCACAAATTTAGTCATATTTGGCGGACAGTTGACCTCATTTCTCCTTCCATTATCAATGGCAAATATTGAGACAGGTGGTGAGGAAAAATGTATAAGTGCTGTATAAAAAGATTCGGCACAATGCAGTATATATATTGTTTCTTGAGTTTTGGTCTAAGGAGTTCTCCCTTATTTTTAATGCAGTGAGGGAGTCTTTTCCCGTCAGCTTTCCTCTATGTTTATGAGACCACCACTCCTGTAGTCAAGCTTGAACAAAGGATGAAGAAAGGAGCAACAGTTTCCCCAGTGCACCTGGTGTTTACATCAGGATTGGGACAATGATTTAATATTTCGGCACTATTATGACTAACTAATGACTGCTCCTTTCAACTGAACAGGACATGGTGAACGTCGTCTATAGTTTGATTCGATTGCATGGTATAATGAATGATGCAATGTCTTTCTCCTGGTAATTTTCACATACTGTAGCACCCCAGTGGGAGCTCTACAGTATCTAGAGAGATGGACTCCACAGAGCACCTCGCGGAGAGCCGGCCTACAGTATCTAGAGAGATGGCCTTCATTCAACATTCAACGTTGCCAGAGGAACAGCCAGAGGAGGACCAGGGACGTGGAATGCAACCTTTTGTGAAGTTGTACCGCATAGGTATGTGCTGTTAAATTACGTAACCCTTTTAGATCGGAGGACGCCTCTGTGTCACCTTGGAGCTTTTTAACCACTTTATTAACCATTATTTTAAATTGTATCTGTTGGAAAATAGCAGATCTACAAGCTCATAGCACAAGGTTGCTATTTTTGAAAAATCATGAAAATGTGTGCAAATCTTGCAAAGCGAACATTTTTAACATAATTGTAACTTATTTGAGCACTTAGAACAACTATTGACTGCTGAATGTAAGGTCTTTCTACTGGTGATTTCCACAGAGCACCTCGGGGAGAGCTCTACAGAATCTAGAAAGATGGCTTCAAAAAGACATTCAATGTCCAAAGAACAGCCAGAGATGGACCAGGGACCTGGACCTTTTGATGCTACGATGCAACCTGTAGTAAAGTTGTACAAAATAGGTATGTACTGTTTTATTGACTGTGGTTTTAACCTGTAGTAAAGTTGAATACAAGAATGAAAGCTGCAAAACCTGCTCGCACCGGGTGTGGTATAGGCTGCTACTTAAAGGAATACAAGCGAGTGTGAGATGTGTGGTAACACACATCACAAAACCGCAGCCGCCAGACCATGTCAACACGAGGCGTTTAAGTAGGCGTTTAAGTAAATAATAAATATGCTAATAATATTGATAATATTGCCTTCTGGTCTGCTGTATGGAGGGTGACTAGTAGTCAATTAGTTAAAAGCGTCATTGGGCTGTGGTGTACTGTTCTCAGATGGTCAGGGAGGGAATTCCATCCGAGGAGCAGCTGAGCATGCAAACCGCCGGTCTGGCCCCAAGCGCTGGTTGAGCGTTTTTACAGAAATCAAAAAGTGTAAGAGCTAATCAGTGTCTGCATTCAGGGTCCGGTGATCAGTGCCTTCGCTACCTATACGCGCAATACGCACTGTGAGTAGGGCAACACGCCAAGGGGGGCAACAAAATAAAAAAACAAAAAAAAGTGCCAAGCCGACCCTCAAAATAACACTTTTCTCTGCGGCTCCGCTGCGTAATAAGGAACGGCCGTGTGTGCGTCCTCAACAAGCGGTGAAAATAGACGATCTGAATGTGAAACACAGCACTCTCGTCGGGAGGGGGGGCAACACAGATATCCTACGAGTAGGGCAAGCAAATGGTCAGCTACGTGCCTGCCTGTGATTGACAGATGCAGGCTAAAGCAGGAAGATGGGAGAAATCGGGTCCCATTTTTATAGTCTTAGGTATGACCAGGCCGGGGGATTGAACTTTGAAACTGTTGGGGAGGTTGTAACTGTTTGGTTAGTCTTAGTTGGTACTAGATTTGTATATTATGGAACATGTGACGATCATGTTATTGTTTTGCTCCTAGACATCCTGCTCCAGCCTCCACACATTAAAGAGGAAGTTTATGAAGACGTCTCTTCTCACTGCTCTGAGGTCAAAGTTGAACTGGAATCTGACACTGAAGTCACTGAAGACGGTGATGATTGTGGAGGTGTCCACACTGGACCTTTCCAGTGTCAACTGTGTAAGAAGAGTTTCAGCCGTTTTTATAGTCTCAATATACACCAGCGTGTCCACACAGGAGAAAAAACATTTCACTGTGAACACTGTGGCCATACTTTCAGGTCTCACCTGAAGAGACATATGCTCGTCCACACCGGAGAAAAACCTTTCCAGTGTAAACGGTGTGACAAGAGTTTCTCTCAATCATCTCACCTGAAGACACACCAGCGTCTCCACACTGGAGAAAAACCTTTCCACTGTAAACATTGCGACAAGAGTTTCTATACTTCAGGTAATCTGAAGAGACACCAGCGTGTCCACACTGGAGAAAAACCTTTCCACTGTAAACATTGTAACAAGAATTTCTCTCAATCATCTCACCTGACGAGACACCAGTGTGGCCACATAGAGGAGGTTTCCCATGAACAGGAGAGGAGCCCCATTCTGCTACAGGAGGAACCAGAGCCTCCACACATTAAAGATGAACAGGAGGAGATACTTCAAAGACCAGAGGAGCCTGATGGGCCACCGTTGACATTACTAGCAGTGAAAAGTGAAGTTGATAAAGCCATCTCTTCACACTGTTCTGAGGTTGAAGTTGAGCTTGGATATGACACCGAAGTAACTGCAGACAAACCTTTCCGGTGTAAACATTGTGAAAAGAGTTTCATTCGGTCCGAATACCTGAAGAGACACCTGAAGAGACATACGGGAGAAAAACCGTACCAATGTAACCAGTGTAACAGGCGTTTCCGGGATAAAAGTCATCTGAAGGCACACCAGAGTGTCCACACCGGGGAAAAACCTTACCACTGTGAATCTTGTGACAGCTGGTTCAGTCGTTGTGATAGTCTAAGAAAACACCAGCGTATTATTCACCCCACAAGGTAAACAAGCAGACATATTATGGTTAATACTTATCCTGTCGACAGACTCGTCCTTTGGAGATGTCCCCCAGCTCTTGTATTTTATTTTATTCTAAACCCCTAATATCAAGCGTTACTAGTAACCATTATGTGAATAATCTCCAGAAAACATCTCCAGAAGAGTGTGTGTGTGTGTGTGTGTGTGTGTGTGTGTGTGTGTGTGTGTGTGTGTGTGTGTGTGTGTGTGACAGAGGAAATATTTGTGTTTTACCCCAAGGTACATATGTTGGAGAGTTGAGCTTAAACCATTTTGTTTTTCCCTTCCTCAAATATTATTGTCATTCTTGACACCACTATGTCTCCAGTTATTAATGTCCTTGTTGAATTCCTTCATTTCAGACCAGTGTGTGGAGTGGAGTCCAGACTGCAGGTGAACATGAACTCTTCATACTCGCTCGGGGACATTTCTATACAGGAGGAACCTGAAGACCAACAACACCTCAGTAAGTTTCATGTGCTCTTTCACTCCTGTGGAGGATGCACTTGACGTGCGATGAGGTCACGGGAGACGTACAGATTGTAATCGCGGCCAGCAACCCTTTAGTTATGAGCCGTGAAAATCACCGTTATAAAATGCGTTTTAAAAAACACTTTTTTTGCCGGGAAATTCTTCAGAATAAAGGCACCAGAGTGCCAACAGATAATGCCCCTCCCTTCCGTTCCCCCCCAAAAAACGGGAGACATAATCTTCCATCCTTATCACGCGTTGGTCACACTAAAGTCTCTCTCTATACACGTCCAAAGGCCAAAATTGGGTTAACATGGAGCTGGACAGAGGGAAAATGTTTCACTGACGGTTGTTTAAAACTCAGTGGTCAATCTAAGTAGGTGGCATACAGGTATCTCATTTTGTTTATGGAAAATGGACACATTTACATTTTAGCGTTGAATATGTTTTTCCTGCTACTAGACATCCTGCACATGGCTGTGTGTCAAGAGGAGGTTTCAGCTGAGCAGGAGATGAGCCCCAGTCTGCCTCAGGAGATACTTCAAAGACCAGAGGAGCCTGCTGGGCCACCGTTGACATTCCCAGCAGTGAAGAGTGAAAATCTTTCTGAAATCGAGGTTAAACTTGAATGTGACACTGGAGTCACTGAAGACGGTGACTATTTGGAGGACACCAGTGGAGGTTAGTCAGAGATAATGTTGTGGATCAGGCGGTGGTGGGCGGGCGCTCAGATCAGTGAACCAATAGGATCCACCGCTGTGATACCAGCGTGGCACGGATCATACTGTGCGATTGTTATTCTGCAATTTTTATTGATCCACTTGCAGATTCTTTCATGGTTTTGAGTTATTGTATTGTCTAGCTTTTCCAACAATTAAAAACTAAAGCCACTGTTCTTGATCAGAGTTGGAGGCCGTACACTCCTAGGCCCATGGTTGAAAAACAGACATTAAACCTGTATATAGGCACCCCTCAAAAAAAAGAGCTGGAAAAGAGGCTTTTCAAGTTGTATCTCACCATTTTTAACCTGGCTTTCCCCATTATTCACACTTCTTCCCCCATCTCTCTCTCTCTCTCTCTCTCTCTCTCTCTCTCTCTGTCTTAGGAGTGATGTCACACTCTTCCCAGACTCAGGTCTTCCTCCATAAACACATCAAGAGCTACAACAAACGTCAGCTGACTTTCACAGGAAAGAAATCCCACATATGTAAACACTGCAACAAGAGTTTCAGTCAGTCATCTCATTTGAAGACACATGAGCGTATCCACACAGGAGAAAAACCTTTTCACTGTATATATTGTAACAAGAGTTTCAGTCTATCAGAGTCCCTGAAGAGACACGAGCGTATCCACACAGGAGAAAAACCTTTCCGATGTACACAATGTGAAAAGAGTTTCAGTCAGTCATCTAATTTGAAGAAACATGAGCGTATCCACACAGGAGAAAAACCTTGTAACAAGAGTTTCAGTCTATCAGAGTCCCTGAAGAGACACCAGCGTGTCCACTCCACAAAAGGGTATGTAATTGATAGCATTGTGTGTGTGTGTGTGTGTGTGTGTGTGTGTGTGTGTGTGTGTGTGTGTGTGTGTGTGTGTGTGTGTGTGTGT
>OOFJ01078613.1:0-12559 GCA_900323375.1 Benthosema glaciale
ATCAATCGATGGTGAAAAAGTACTAATGTATCCAGAAGAAGGAAAAAAACACATTCTCCAGTCTAAACACAATGGCCGGATTTCTCAAATCAAAATTGTACTCATGGTGTAGCCTCCATGGTGTAGCACATGCTCAGATGATGATACAAATTTTAATTTAATTATGACATTTTCGAGTCACCGCTCACATGATGTGAGGCCTTATACGTACATGAAAGCCTATGCTCTAGTTTGTCATATTTCTATGGTGTCGTGTTTAAGGCTTGTGCGGCCTACTAGAGGACATCATCTGAGAATGTGCAACACCATGGAGGCTACACCATGAGTACAATTTCGATTTGAGAAATCCGGCCAATAACTCAATATCATAAATGACACAGAGTCACTTAACTCATTCCCTGCCCGAGATTTCATGCCATTCATTTTTCCATAGAGAAATAAAAATTAAAAATAGCAAAAAAAATAATAAAAATTAAAGATTAAGATTTTTTTTTTTGTGATAATCCTCCCTACTATAGAGTGTGCTGACCATATAATGAGTTCCTCCCTGTCCCCATGTGACCCGCAGGGGTCAAAAAACTCTAGTTTCAGTTTGGGCTTTGGGAGACAAAGCCTTCATCCAATCAGGATAGAGTGTCACCCCACTGTAGAGCGTGTGCATGCGTATATCTTGTTACCGGGGTGGTTGTCCAAATCACTGAAATCACTGAATGCTCCTTTAAATAGAAACAATACTTTTCTGTTACCCAGGGGTGACGTCATGACTTCACTCTATTCAGAGTGACTCTACGCCCCTCTATCTCCCTTTCCCCTCCGTCTTGTCTACATCCCACAATCTTCATGCATCCATCCATCTCCCTCTGTCTCTCTATGCCTCTAGCTTGACCCCCATGCAATATTTATACACTAGTCCATACCCATTCGGGGATATGATATGAGTGCTTTGGTGAGTGCCTTTCAACCAGGTGGAGGAGGATCCTGGATCTGTCCTCGATCGTCTTTCCTCTGTCAGTAATGTGACATCTGCACATGTACTGTACTCCCACATTTTTATCACGGGATATCTGCCACTAAAATATAACGGGTGTCCACTGTGGTACGCCTAACGCCTGTTATGTGATGCTCAGCCAATCACAGCGCAGAATGGCACATTTTCCAGCCAAACACAACGGGCAATCACAGCGCCAATTTCGGTTCCATTCAATTTGTCTGTCCAATGACGGCGTCAATTTCCGTCCTCATTACTAAAATGAGTTAGTTCCGACCAGTCATTGGTCAGACATCGACAACCATTCTCTACCATAACCTAAACATAACCACAAGCATGGAAGCGGCGCAGTTCGAGCGGTAGTCCGACCGTTGTTCCAGCATGTCGGACTAATGCTCCGCCGGAATTACATGTAGATCCCAATTGGTATTTTGTTTTTCCAACAATATATAATTAAATAATTATTATTTGTATATTAATTAATCTGCGATCCTCACCAGACTTTCTGTATGTCTTTCCTCATGTCATCATTATGAAAAGGTAGAGAATCATGAGCAGAACGTCATGTTGGGCACACGCTTCGGATACCGTCAATGCATTGAATGGGACATTATCACGTCCCTCAGCTCTCCATCTCCCTTCCTACTCTCATCTCGCCCAAAACGTCTCCTACCCTCTCCTGTCTGCTCTAGTCTGCATCCCTTCTTTCATTCTCTTCAATTCTCTCCACATCCTCTTTCGCTCTCTTAACAGCCTATCTTTCTCATGTCACATATTAATGCGTGCATGTGTTTTTCTATTGCTCTTTCCATCCTCTCATCATCAACTCTGCTTGTCCCGTCTCTCGACACCTCTGTCATCACCTCCTAATTAGATTATCATACCATCTGTCTTTCTCGCCGTCTAACATCTCCTGTCACCTCTTATCTAGTGCTCTGACTATTTTGTCTTTTCAAAATATAGTAACAAAAAAACTAAAATTGTTCATTTTTCATGGAAACATACAGTTATACACCAGTGTTTCTCAATAGGTGCCTCGTCCCCTCACCCATAATGTTTTAACATGACTATTGAATGTAAAGACCGTACACAAAATATCACTGCAATACCTTGCTTGCCTTACACTGGTTGTATTATCACTTTCTACTTTTCAATAAACCTTGGGACACCATGTCATTTCGTATATTGCCATCTCAAAAGACGTCATTTCACCAAGTCATACTTCTCTGTCTCACACTCTCTCCCCATCATGTGTATGCCTCAGTGTGACTCACTGACTGTGCGTCATGTTGTTTCCTGCACCACCACATGTGCCAAGCGGCACACATCACACTGGTTTCCTATGTTTAACCACTTGAACACCGGCAACCATATTCTGAATATGCCATTTCATCAAAAAGCTTGTAGATTGGCTATATTTACAGAGACATACAGACACAACTCAGGTCCAGTTTACTAAGTCTACAAGGTTTAAGTGGCTAAGTGTGAGTGTGCGGGCATATGTGGGGTGTGATGGATGGGGTGAAAAAGCCACCAAGCACACACTCTCTGCGGGGGATTTGTCCGCTGTTAGAGCAGCAGTGAGCCAGGCGGACAGCGCTTTTGCTTTGTCACCCAGACAGCGGTATGAGAGACTGCATTGGGAACTTTGCTTGATTTGGTGGTCCAGCCTGGGACATGTCACATGCCCAAAGACTGAGACTCCCACTTCTGACACCATGTCGTGTAATAATAATTACTGGAAGCAATTCAATTCAAAGGAGCAAAGCTCCTTTGAATTGGAAGCAAAGGTTCTGCTACGAGGAGGTTGCGATCACTGTAGGCTTTTTATTAACGACTTAGTATCATAACACACGTCAGTCTCTCACGCTGTACTACGTAGCGTTAACCTGTCTCTCACACTCTACGTATATCCGCTCTGGGCGATACCATTCACTAGAGGGGTGTGCAGGCTAAACTAGTATGCATCTACGGATACACCAGTTGTTGGGAGGGGTTCGACCGTTTTGGATGTCCAGAGGCGAGGCAGATGGACTGGCAAAGTTTTGTACTGTGACTGTTTGCTATGTTTTGATGATGGAGACATTAACAACGCATTCATTCATGTTGTATCGTGCAGACAATGTGCCATGACTTTGTGAATGCACTCTGAACTGCACCTGTAATGTTTATGTCCTACCTTGCATACTGTTCCTATGTGTGGACATGAATAAATTATGTGTGTGTGCGCACACAGGCATGTGTGCGCGAGCACACACACAGGAATGAGGATGTGTGTGTGACTGACATCTGCATCCTCTCTTAGAGCCCCTTCCAAACATACTTAGATCCATTCCAAGTAGTCTTCTGGGAAGACATTCTCAGAATGAAGATTATAACTTAGAAGTGTAGGATAATTAATTTAAGTACATATTATACTCCAAATGTTCGCTTATATAATTGAATATATTATATAATTGAATGTAACTGACATTCTGACAAGATGCTGTGCTTAAAGTCTTACAAATGTTCCAAATTCGAGTTTGAGAGCATGAATGAAAAAAAGGAAAGAAAAAAAGAAAAGAAAATGAAAATCTAGACATGGAAAATTAAATATGATTGAGGGGAAAAAGGTAATTGATGGGGTGTGTGCTGTGGGAGAACCAAAGCAATGTGCAGATGTGTTGATGAGAAGACAGATGGTATTGTGGAACCAGTAGGTGATGCTGGAGGTAAAATGATTCAATTTGGGTAATTATTTGACATAATTCAGATCTTGAGGTTCTTTATAGTTGCCATTCTCTTCTTTAGCAGATCTCCAATCTCTCGCAGCGAGCGCAGGTAACTGCTTTGCACCTTGTCCATAACAGACCTGGTAAACGACATGGCCTCATCTGTGTCCCCGTCCAAGGTGAGAATGGCAAGTATGGCGGCTGATATACCCGTCTCCTGTCCCTTTATATGCTCCTGAGCCTGGGTAAGTAGCCCCTGCAAGCTTCCTCTCAGTTCCTGGAACCCACAGACGACTGCTGGCAGAGCAGTATTGCTGTCCTTTTTCTTCCTCTGTAAGCTTGTCTTGAGTGATCGGAGGATGTTGGCAGAGTAACTGGCCACCCAGAAGACGATGCTCACGGTCTCAACGAAGAAAACAAGGTTTTCTAATAACGAGGGCTTGGTTTTTAATATTCTGTCTTTTGTTTCCAATAGATCTCCTTTGCATTTATTCAATATTTCTTGAAGCTGTACTATTAATGATTTGAAACCGTTACAGATCTGGGTTTGAAGCTTTGATGACTCATTGAGTCCAACAGTCTCCAGGTCCTGTAGATGGAGAGATAACTGGAAGGCAGCAGCCTGGCATTGACAGCTCCCACTGGACAGAGCTGAGGCCAAACGTGTGGGAGTGGGGCCCAGGAATGGATATTGCGTGCATTTCTCTGATATCTGAATTGCAGTCTGCAGAGTCTCTTCAAGCTGAGAGAGCAAGCTACGGAGGATGGAGCCCACGTCTCCCACTCCGTTTTTACCAGACATCTCCGAGTACTGTTGCAACGGGACATGTCTGTGCAGGGTCAATGAGCCAATGAGGCGGAGTGTTAGAGAGCGTATCCTCAGCCACACCAATTCCTCCTCCAGAGACAGACGTCGGTGCTCCTCGGTTGAAGTTTGATCGTGAGGATCCCAGCTGACAAAGACGGTGAAATCTCTGTTGTCCCTCATGTAAGCCCAGGGAATGTCATCCTCCTCTGGACACAAACCCATGGCCTTTACACTCACCTCCAAACTCAACACAATGTCTGCCTCTAAGAAAAGGTCCAGCAGCATTCTCTCAGTGCGGACCTGGGCAAAGTGCAGCGATTGGTTGAGCCTACTCCTGAGCTTAATAAATTCGGGAATTTTCTCAAACGCTCCGTACTTGTACACCTGGATGATATAGTCAGAGATATCTTTTTGGTTAGAGTGGAAAAACCTGAGGGATAGATTATAGGACCGGGAGGCAGCTGCAAACTGACCCAAAGACTCTGCATACCGTGTTAAGAGATGTCCAATGGTGTCATGTTGTATATGTTTAGCATTCAGACTGGAATACAGATCCACTACAGGCTCAAAGACTCCCAGGCGACAGTATAAGAGCAGCAGCAACAACTTGAACTGAGCATTAGAGGGGCTGTGAGATAAACCCTCCAGGAAGAGGCCCAAACACTGCCATGCCATATTCCCATCCCCAGTCTCCGTCCATAGGTCAATGTATACATGAGCTGCCATGAGACAATACATATCTGAGAACTGCAACTCTGTCTTCGTAGCAGTCTTTCCAAACTGTAGACCGTGACGATAATAAGCTTTAAGTTCTCTGATAAGACACAATTTTCCTTCTATGTCCAACAGGTGATGCAGTCCAAGCAAACGGCTCAGCTGACACGAACATAAATGTTTCTGTAGTGTTTTGATATTCTCTGGAAATGCAAAGCCATCCTCCTCCACCTTTTGCCCCAATGGAACTGCTTCCCCCAGTTGGTTAATAAACTGAACGTGTTGGTCAGGGGAGAGCAGATGCAGGTATATTTTCAGGTCAGTGATGCAACAGGGTTTGTCCCAGAACTTCTTAACGAACTGCACCATCAGCTCTAAGGGCTCAGCTATCTGGCCAACTTCAGGACAGCCAATCTTTCCCAGTCTGTGAATTAGTTCAAGACGGGCTAGATAAGGGCCTCTAAGCTGATGAGAGTCCTTCATCTCCTCTACCTTAATTCTGTCCTCCACAAACTTCACCACTTCGACCACAGAGTGATGCACTGTGCCTTCTATAGACTGCTCCCTTTCCTCTGGTGGGCTCCATGACTGGTCCATGAGGTGGAAGAAAGAGTCAAAATATGAGGGATAGAAGTGCCAATCATCTGGATTTCTTACCAAAAGCTTGTGGGACAAAGCATTGCACTCTGGCCAGCGTTGTAGTCGCTCGTAGAACATCATACACTTCTTCTCTCTACTCTGTAGCTCACTGGTTAGTTTCTCCCCAAGTGGGCCTCTGACCACTTCGAGAGCATCTACCCATTTTCCGAGCCGCTCTAAGATCATGACGTACAGCTGCACCTCTGCCTCCGCTTCAATCTTCCCTTCCTTGACCATTTTTTCCACCATGCGTTCTGCCAGGGGAAGGAACATGGTCTGGGCCATCTTCTCATCTTTTGCCGAATCAGCCTGCATCACCAGACTCATGACAGACCAGAAGTAGTAGGGATTCTTGGGAACAATTTTATAGAGGGCCATTCCTACCTGCTGCATCTTCTTGTACTCCCCCACACGAGCATAGGCCATGAAAAGGTGGGCTTGATACTCCTCATTTAGAGGGTCCTTCTTGACTGCAGCCTCATAGAGCTTAGTTACCAACTCAGGTCGATGCATGTCTATGTACAGCATAGTCAGAGCCTGTAATGAGTTGTCATGAGTAGCTTCTAGTGTGGCAACTTCCTGGGCCAAAGTGAAAGCCTCATCCTGCTTTCCTGTCCTCTGTAGTCCAATGGCCTTTAGGACCTTGGCACAGTGCAGGTCCTTATGCTTCTTTAGCAGTTTATCTGCCTGTTGGATAGCCATCTTGTTGTTTCCATTGTCAAGAAATTCATAAATTGGTCTCAGCCGTCTGTCATTGGGGTCCTGTATATGGCCGCGCGCCACCATGGTGGTGGAGTTTTCCCTCAACTCTTGAAATCCTTTAGACTACAGTTCTAAATGTCACTATGGTCCCTTTAAAATGATCTGGGTGATAATGTTATAGCACGGCTCCATCGGAGGCGGGCCATCAGTAAGAGGGTCTGTCAGTGGGCCACATGATTATCTTCACAATTAGTTTGACATGTTTTATACTTTTGGAAATATTTAACTTTCATTTTATATTGACGCCAATTAGACACTGATTGAACTGAAACCTTGCCCAAATTTGGAGTCATACATCATATATACTTCATAGACAACTGACGTCACCGGCCGCCAAGGAAATTGGCCAGAAGAGAAAGGCATAGTCTACATAACAACAGTTAACAGCAATGTGTTAAAATGCAATCTAAAATAACTATATGTTAAAGGCAGCAGTGTTTATGTAATGTGTATAAATATACCGGTATCTCTTGGCGTGATCTTTAACAGCACCGCCGGTCTCTAACAGTGCTGCTTTAGAGGCAGGCGTGTGTTTAGGTGCAAGCTGCTGATGCCATGCCTCCATTTTCTTTTGCGGTGGGAAATTAAATCAGTGATAAAATAATGTGACGGTCACTGGCGGAGGTACGCGAGAAGCTATTATGGCTAACCCGTCCCACCCCCTCCAGAAGCAACAGGGTTTCGGGCAGATTCCTCCTCCCCCAGTAGATGAAGAATTGACTCGGTCTGTCTTTTGTGCTGGCAGCCCTGAGGCAATACAATGCCACTCAAATTCAAATGAGCTTTATTGGCATTACAAAACACGCATTTACATTGACAAAGTAAGTGTTAGAATACCGGTACAATAAAAAGTAAAAACTGTTGTAAAAAAGAAATGGGGAAGTATTATACAGTTGGAGGGGGTACAGCATTGTGAAAACAGTTATGGTCATTCATGGTCACTCCCCTCAATCCATTGACTAAATGACTAATGTCTTTTTCTCACGCTGATAGGCCTGGTGTTTTGCTTTTTCTCCTGCACCTTGTTCTTGTTGCTGTATCAGTCCTGTGTTTTATTTCTGCTGCACTGCCATTGGCGACTGAATTTCCCTGTGAGATCAATAAAGGTCTATCAATCTGTAAGTTAGAAGTGCATTGTGAGTTGGAGGAGGCAGGGCTGTTGGGCAGCAGACAGCAGTGTGCATGTGTAGTACTACGTAGCACCTTAGTATACGTATTGTGGCTGTCGGCAGGAAAGCCTGGTGATGGTGACATGAAGTTAGGTTAGAAGAGAAAAGAGATGATAGAAAGGGAAGGCAGAGAGGTGGCTAGACACAGACAGAAACATACATACATACACTACAGGTACATAAAACAGCTCTTGTCCTAATACACCAACGGGGGGTATTCTTGTCACTGTCAACACACACACGTACACACAGCCCTGGGCATTCCTCTCAGGCAATCAATGAATGGTAAGATGATCTCATTGGCTATACTATACTGACTGACATGGTAAACACAGCTGGCACGTTGGTTTGCTGGTCACAGGTGGCCGGTTCAAGCCAATCCACCTTCCACTGTTTCACTCATTTAGATTTAAAAGTGAAATATACGCCATTACGAACATTTTAGTGTTGTGGGTCCAGTCCAATTCATTAGCTAATGTTCATTGTTCAATCCGCGCACGCACGCACGTACGTGCACACACACTTTGATCACTGAGGGGAATCATGAGGGGAATGAGGGGAATCATTTTGGAGGAGCACAGTCAGACGCTGTGGTTTCAGCTCTTTCACTTCTTTCACTTTCACTTCACTTGCCAGACGCAAAGTTCAGGTTTAGGTCAGGACAACATGATTTAATACAAAGATAATAGGTGAAAAGAGATGTGTAAGAGAAAGCCAGAGGGAGATCTGGTGTGACATACTGAACAAGACTATAGGAGTAGGTCAGGACGAAGGAGATTTTTTTTTACTGTAAGTAAAGTAGTTCAAAAGAATGTTCGACAGTGCCTTGTGACCAGCAATCACACGACTGTTACACTTTACTGTCAAGGATGACAAGCCCATGACCCTCACCCTAGATCTGATTCCAGCACACTCACAAAGGGAACTCCCTCATTCCCTGCACAACAAAACCTTTATTCACTAGATTTAATGCATTTTTCACCTACATAAATCATGAACACCTACATAGATCAGACACTCTCTCCAGGTTTACTTCCGTTTTGTGTTGCAAGAGGTGATTGGGGATAGTTTTTCCTTTACATATCCATGTTGTGGTCTGATGTTTCAGCGTTACATATTAACATTTTCATATCAATTTATTATCCCTGCAGTACAGAGTACAGTATTGCAGAGTTACTACTGTATGTGTGTCAAAGAAAATTCCTTTCAAGTCCTTGAGATGCAGCAATAAATGTTTGATTGTTCCTATATTCATTCCAGCATTGTTACTATAATCCATGTTTACTTTGCACATCTTAAATGTGTGAGCTTTTAGATGAGCTTTTTTATTAAAAAATAAAAAAGGTTTAGCAATTATTTTGATTAACCGTCATTAATAATTAACCGCTTAAGGCCTAGTTATCCTTTGTTGTACAATGACATCACAAAATAATTTCACAAAATAATAAAGAACAGAACACACCGCAGCATTGTGAGCCGATATCGGCTATTATTTATATATGTGTGTGTGTGCGTGTGTGTATTAAATGTTTTAGTAACAAATACATTTTGATAACTGTTGCAGCCCTATATTGGACATTTTGTCACAGCCAACAATGTTTAGTTCAGTTTATTAGTTAGCTGGGTAGTTAAAAAGAACCCTGGCTATTCTCTTTCACTCAATAGGAACTGCTCCAGTCGCAAGTTGATGTCATATGATCCATGTGTGTTCAGCCCTATGGAATAGATGGAATGCACATGCTAATAAAAATTATTTAACCTTAGGAAGTATTAAGTTGATTATCTTTTTATTTTTGTTGTAGAGGGCAAGTATAATGTTTGAAGGCATATTTGTCTTATTAGCCAGGGTTCCTTTTAAGTCTTTTCCTAGGTCAGTGAGCTGATCATTTTAAAGCGATACTTGGTCAAAAGACAGACCTAAGAGAAGGGGCAGGGAACTGTCAGTACAGTACATGTCATACAGTACACAGTGAAAATGTTATTATACTAATCACACAATGCGTCCTAGGTTTAGCTACCTCTGAGGTTTGTAATGTGATGACGAAGAGAAGGAGGCAGCAGTGAGTTGTGGAGAACACAAAGACTTGAATCAGTCAAACTATTCTATAACCAATCAGGGTTCTTTGTGGGGGGCCAGCTCCCCACCAGTCAGCCCAACCAAGGGAAACTCCCACTGAGAGATATTTTGGGTTCATAGGGGTGTGACAGCACCACTGATACGACGCTGCAACTTAGCAGAAAACACTTGCGCTAGGTTTCTGCAGCCTGACTGGGAGACTGCATGTGGGTTGAGACAGAGCTGTAGTCTAGTTTTTTTTCCAGACGGTATACCTTGATTATTCCCTGCTGCACGACATACGTATGAATGTGTATAGGCTAGACACACACACATGGTCAATGCATGAAATGATTAGCAGACGGTATATGCTTCTTTTAAAAACAATTGCACACGCCAACGACATACATATAACGACAGAACTTGGTTGAAACTTTAAATGGCATGTGGGTATAACTGGTGTGTACCGGCCAACTGCTGCTTGTTACTGAGGGGGGTTGTATGTAACAACATGGGAAGGAAGTAGGGATGCACCGAATATTCGGCCACCGAAACATTTCGGCCGAAAATGGCTAAAAATGCATTTTCGGCCTATTCGGCTTCGGCTCGAAATGGCCGAAAAAATATCACCGAAAATAACAATTAAAAAAAGAACAATAAAAAACCCAAAAATGTTTATTATTTAAGTTAAGTTTTGCCATAATCATGTTGTTTGCCACAATCAGGTAGCTTTACAACAAAGTTGTATTCGGCTATTCTGTATTCGGTTTCCCATATTCGGTATTCGGTTTAGGCCAAGAATTTCCCTTTCGGTGCATCCCTAGAAGGAAGTGTCGCCGGTTAGTGTTAATTAGCCTGGGTTGGAGAGTGAGAGCCTATTATTCATAAGCACATTTAAACAGCAGGTATGTGACTTGAAAATGGTACAATCAACAAGAAAAAACAAGAAAAAACAGTTCAAATTGATTGATATTTTAACGAACTACATAAATGTTATCCATCCACTTAACTAAATGGAAATGAATTGCAGCAATCCATGAGGAATACATGGAGGGCATGGTGGATCCCCAGCCGGCCAGCTGGTTCGATGCCTAGCTGAGTGGACCATTTGCTGTATGTCATTCCTCTACACTAAAACAAAAAAGATGATACCAAATAATTACCAAATAAAATACACAGTAATGAAAACAGGGATCTCAAATGTTACACAACATGCTGCCAGGGAAGAGGGAATCACAAGACTACCAGAAACGGGCCACCAGGTTTTACACAACCCGTGGACACAGTGACCAGCTGCCTCCAATTCCATGATGGCCTCCGCTGCTCCAACCAACAGGGAACCAGCAACAGTGAAGGAAAGCACACACAAGTCATGGCATAGGCCCTGGGGGCCGTCACAGTCACTGCCTAAACCGGGCTATGAGTAAACAGACTAATCAATAAACCAGTTTAATTATCATGTGCGTCTCTCCCTTATTTGCTGCCTGTGGCCTCAGTGCCGGTCCAAAACACTGTGGTATTTATTTACATGACTAGGTGAGGACCAGCAGGCTAAAGCAGGCAGCACATACAGTTACACACAGTATTATCTTCATTCACAACTGGACACATCAGCCTCTATGCTCAAGCACTGATAAGATGGCTCTGACAGAAGTCACATGATGATTCACGATGCTACAGCAATGCATACTTCCATTTCATAAGCTATGCATACTTCCATATAATATACAGTATGTAGTGGTCCATAAATATAAAGCAGTTCTGATTGAAGGCCTATGCAAAGTCAGACTCCAGTTTTAGGTGATAAGGTGACCACCGTAAACTACAATATGATGTCACTCGCCGCGGTGGTCACGGCTCACACAAAAGCATCTCTCTGGTTTCACTAACCACCATTTCAGTTGTCACCTTATCAACTGGAGTGTATGCATAGACCTTGTTATTATATAGAAGTGTTGTTATTAATGGAATGCAATGACATATATTTTGCCCAGTGTGACAGAATTGTGGTTCTAGATATTTACACCTCATTAATGTGGATCATGTGAGTACTTATCCTTCTATCAGCATTTTGAAATCAGTCTCGGCAGTAAAAATGTTGACATCTAGCTATTGCCATTGTGGTTTCCTGTAGAAACAGGCCTGTTGTCTGGCAACTGGTTCTCATGTCTAACAAGGCAGAGAAGACATTTAGGCCTCTGGCAGGTTGTCACGAAATGAGGTTTCCAGCCAATCAAGAGTAAAGAATACAAATTTCTCTCTCTCTTACACACAGACACACACACACACACACAACACAACCTGCCATTCAACTTGGTACATTGGACAGAGCACATTAGGAATAAAGGAGCAGACAGCAGCCCTTTTGAATCGAAGACGTTTTGCTCACTCCCTGTCCGTCTGTGCACAGCAAGATTAGTGAGGGTGGTGATGATAGTTGATATTTAATGATGGAATAACGATATGCCAAACTATACCGCAGGAGAATAACGGATGCATATACAGTATGTAATAGGCCACAGAAAGAGAAAGCATAATAACAAGATCAAAGGTTCAATAACAGTGTAATATCACACACACACACACACACACACACACACACACACACACACACACACACACACACACACACACACACACACACACACACACACACACACACACACACAAACACATTCATACACCAATGGCGGTGAAAACGATGCAAGCTAT